>WEIS01035292.1:29117-46677 GCA_013389965.1 Todus mexicanus
GGGGGAGAAATGGGGGGCGTGTCGTGGGAGGCGGGGCAGCTCCGCGGGGAAGTGAAAGTGTCCGCGGAGCGCTGCGCGGGTCTCCGCGCAATCAGCCGAGAGTTCAAGGAAGGGGCAAGAGGAGCCGCGGCCGCCCCGTCGGCGGAGGGCAGCGCTGAGCTGCCACCACACACTCCCTCCCCCGAGTAACTTTTCCGAGGGGAAAGGAACCAAACCCGCGTAGCTACGCGGACGCGGAAGATCTCGTCGGGCCTTGCGCGGGTACCCGCGGAACCCGCCTTACCTGCGCGGGAGCGGCGAGGCGAGCGCAACTTGCGCACCCCGCTTTCCCGCGCCACACACACACCCTTTGGCAGCGCTAACAGCGCTTCCCAACGCTCCGCGGGTGCGCAGCGGGAGCGAGCGAGCCCAAGGGCTGAGCCAGCCCCGAACCGCGGCTCCTGCTGCTGGTGGGGGTGGTGGCAGCGCCCCCGGGAACGAGCGGAGCCGGGACCGCTCCCTCGACCCTTCTCCCCACGACCCCGCAAAGTTACGCATCGATCCCCGGGAGCGGCCGCCCGAGTTTTGACTGAGCCACTGACTTAGTTCAGGAGGGGGAAAAAAAACAACCAAACAACAACTTCTTCCCCTCTCGGGGACCCCACGCCAAGCCCACTTTCTTGCCTTCTTTTGTTGTGTTGGGGTCTGCAGCCAGCCCAGCGCCCCCGCTCACATCCTCATCTTCATCTCCCTCATTTCCCTCCTCATCCTCATTCCCATCCCCATCCTCAGCCCCGTCCCACCCCGGAGGCCGTGCCCGCGGCGCCACCTCTTGGCAGAACCTCTCCATCGGCGGCGGAACCTTCTCCGGCAGCGATTAACACCTTCAATGACAGGCAGGGATGAAGCACTTAAGCCTAATTCCTGTTTTATTTTTAAATCATTATTTTGCACCTGTATCTCCCCCACCCCCTTAATTATTTGCGAAGGTGATGTTTGCACTGTAGGGCTTTAAAGAGTTATGATATTCACAGAGCCAGTCCTCCCAGCCCAGGTACTGGAGATAATGCTGGGATTTGTACTGAGAGGGACCAGCAGCTTTAAAAAACAAGTTGCCATCATCTTAAGCTTCTGTTGTTTAGATTATTTTTTTTTTGTGGTTCCCTAAGAAAGAAAAAGATGAACCTATTANCCGGGAGCGGCCGCCCGAGTTTTGACTGAGCCACTGACTTAGTTCAGGAGGGGGAAAAAAACAACCAACCAAACAACAACTTCTTCCCCTCTCGGGGACCCCACGCCAAGCCCACTTTCTTGCCTTCTTTTGTTGTGTTGGGGTCTGCAGCCAGCCCAGCGCCCCCGCTCACATCCTCATCTTCATCTCCCTCATTTCCCTCCTCATCCTCATTCCCATCCCCATCCTCAGCCCCGTCCCACCCCGGAGGCCGTGCCCGCGGCGCCACCTCTTGGCAGAACCTCTCCATCGGCGGCGGAACCTTCTCCGGCAGCGATTAACACCTTCAATGACAGGCAGGGATGAAGCACTTAAGCCTAATTCCTGTTTTATTTTTAAATCATTATTTTGCACCTGTATCTCCCCCACCCCCTTAATTATTTGCGAAGGTGATGTTTGCACTGTAGGGCTTTAAAGAGTTATGATATTCACAGAGCCAGTCCTCCCAGCCCAGGTACTGGAGATAATGCTGGGATTTGTACTGAGAGGGACCAGCAGCTTTAAAAAACAAGTTGCCATCATCTTAAGCTTCTGTTGTTTAGATTATTTTTTTTTTGTGGTTCCCTAAGAAAGAAAAAGATGAACCTATTAAAGGATCATTTTTTTTAAAACACTCCTCCCCTTACTGTTCTACAAAATACTTGGTTTACATTTCATCCCGGAGTAAGTGTTTATTGGAAACTCCTGCGTCTCCTGGTTTTAACTTCACAAATCCAAAGCAGCACATCAGCTCTGTAAAACAGGATTAATTCCACAGACAATACCGGCGGTGGAGCTGCTCCCTCCCTCCTTCCCCCCTCCACCAGTGGAGCTGCTAATTGTGCTGGAATTGTTTACTGCTGTATTGTTTTACAAGTGCCTGGAGAAAGATGCTTGATATTCCCACCACCAGCAGAACCATCCCAAGAGCAAATGCTTGGCAGATTTTGGCAAGGGTGTACACGGGCTACAACTACAGCTTGTTAGCTAAAAAAAAAAAAATAATAATATAATAAATATGAAGGTGATGACACCTCTGTAATTATAGGTGTTACTTCTTTTAAAGGCAGAATGTTTTCCAAGCTACTGTAATGCCACACCTCCGCTGTCCCAGGAGCCAGGCCTTGGAGTCCTTTCCGCTTTAGTCACTGGTTTACGAGGCTTTGCAGAACACATCACCAGCCTGCACGGCTGGTTCTGGGGCCGCTTCACGCTCCTGCGTAGGTGCAAAGCTCACGTGGGTACTCGGCTATTGTTCTACCTTCTACATTAGGCGTGAAAAGTTGAGGTATATGCCTCACAGCACAAGACAGACATGAACCTGGTGGAGCAGGTCCAGAGGAGGCCAGAAAAAAAATGGACAGAGTGCTGGAACCCCCTGTGCTGGGAGGCCAAGCTGGGAGAGTTGGGGATGATCAGCCTGGAGAAGAAAAGGCTCTAGGGATGTCATGGTGTTAGGTCATAGGCTGGACTCGATGATCTCAGAGGTCTTTTCCAGCCTTAATTATTCTGTGACTTCAAGGGGCCTGTCAGAAAGGCAGCAACAGACTTTTTAGCAGAGTCTGTTGCAACAGGAAAAGTGATGGTTTTAAACTCAAAGAAGGAGATTTAGACTAGAGAGAGCGAAGAAACTTTTTACCATGGGGGTGGTGAAACACTGGAATGAGTTGCCCAGAGATGGTAGAAGCCTCATCCCTAGAAACTTTCCAGGCCAGGTTGGCCAGAGCCCTGAGCAATCTGCTCTAGCTTCAGATGTCCCTCCTCACTGCAGGGGTTGGACAAGATGACCTCTAAAGGTCCCTTCCAACCCAAAGCATTCTATGATTCTACATCCTCCTTAAAAAAACTGGCAGGCATATTAAAGGGAAATGTACATCAGTTTCACAGCCTGGGTTTATGGCTTTGACTGTTTCAAATAAGCCCAATGTTCTCGCAGCGCTCAGTGGGAGAGGAGAACCAGAGAGCACCCTCATACTACAGCTGGTGGCCAAACCAACGATGGGCAAGTCACCAGCTGCTGCTCTCCACGTTCACTCAGTTTGTCAAACTGGGGTGAGTCTGATCTGTCAAGCCATAGACACTCTTCAAAAAANTAAATATGAAGGTGATGACACCTCTGTAATTATAGGTGTTACTTCTTTTAAAGGCAGAATGTTTTCCAAGCTACTGTAATGCCACACCTCCGCTGTCCCAGGAGCCAGGCCTTGGAGTCCTTTCCGCTTTAGTCACTGGTTTACGAGGCTTTGCAGAACACATCACCAGCCTGCACGGCTGGTTCTGGGGCCGCTTCACGCTCCTGCGTAGGTGCAAAGCTCACGTGGGTACTCGGCTATTGTTCTACCTTCTACATTAGGCGTGAAAAGTTGAGGTATATGCCTCACAGCACAAGACAGACATGAACCTGGTGGAGCAGGTCCAGAGGAGGCCAGAAAAAAAATGGACAGAGTGCTGGAACCCCCTGTGCTGGGAGGCCAAGCTGGGAGAGTTGGGGATGATCAGCCTGGAGAAGAAAAGGCTCTAGGGATGTCATGGTGTTAGGTCATAGGCTGGACTCGATGATCTCAGAGGTCTTTTCCAGCCTTAATTATTCTGTGACTTCAAGGGGCCTGTCAGAAAGGCAGCAACAGACTTTTTAGCAGAGTCTGTTGCAACAGGAAAAGTGATGGTTTTAAACTCAAAGAAGGAGATTTAGACTAGAGAGAGCGAAGAAACTTTTTACCATGGGGGTGGTGAAACACTGGAATGAGTTGCCCAGAGATGGTAGAAGCCTCATCCCTAGAAACTTTCCAGGCCAGGTTGGCCAGAGCCCTGAGCAATCTGCTCTAGCTTCAGATGTCCCTCCTCACTGCAGGGGTTGGACAAGATGACCTCTAAAGGTCCCTTCCAACCCAAAGCATTCTATGATTCTACATCCTCCTTAAAAAAACTGGCAGGCATATTAAAGGGAAATGTACATCAGTTTCACAGCCTGGGTTTATGGCTTTGACTGTTTCAAATAAGCCCAATGTTCTCGCAGCGCTCAGTGGGAGAGGAGAACCTGAGAGCACCCTCATACTACAGCTGGTGGCCAAACCAACGATGGGCAAGTCACCAGCTGCTGCTCTCCACGTTCACTCAGTTTGTCAAACTGGGGTGAGTCTGATCTGTCAAGCCATAGACACTCTTCAAAAAATGCAGAAGATGCAACTCTGCCCATCACATGGTACATACATGAGGTGAACAATGCTGGACATTTCTTCTGCTCAGGTAAATTTAAGGATGGGAAGGTTTGTCTTGGCAAAGAGGGAGAATTTGAAAAGGCATAAAGACACAGCAGAGGCTGAGCCAAACACTTTCACCAGCTATAGTCAAGCAGGATCTATTCATCGACTGGGGAAAATCCCACAAAAAGAATTAACGTGACACAGCTAAGGTCTCAGTTGGCTTGTCTGACAAAAGGAAATGTATAAGTAAGTCCTCCCAAATGAGGACTGTAACCAGACCTAAATAACTGTTTTAATTATTAGGGTTTTTTCACAGAGATGATGGAGAACACATTGTGGGTTGGGGTTTTTTCAGCATCCCTAACTCTGCTGCCTGCTTTGCAAACACCTTCAAACCCTTTGTCTGCTTTTGTTATTAAGCTTTCTTGACTTTCCTGGTCACAGTTCTGGCCTGCACCGAGAGGACAAGCTGGAGCAGGACCAAGTCTCCACGTACCAGGAGGCACACACTGCCTGGCAGGACAGGCTGCCCTGTAGCCACCACAAGGGCCAGCGCTGGGCTGGCCATGGTAGAGGAGGCAGAGAGCAGCACAACCTGCTTATTGCTGCTCCAGGGAAGACAAATTGCCACTCTACCCCGCAGCAGAGTGATCCAGAGAGAGCAAGCAGGGGGCTGACATCATGCACAGGGCAGAGGGAGTCAGGCACAAAATAAACTGCATTTTCCTCTGTTCTGAGTCCAGGGGAGCTCCACTGCAACTGGAGTCGCTTTGGATTTGCATTGGTAGTGCAGAGACACAAGTTGCAGATTCACCTCAGCCTCCTTCAGGTTCCTCAACAGACAGGGAAAGTCTCCCTACATTCAGACCCACACTAATCCTCTTCACTCCTCCAAGTGTCCCTTCAGCTGCCCCTGTATCAGAAGCCACCCAGAGATAACTTTCCTACAGCACATTTCCACTTGTCCTGAGCTGCCAGCCAATACATATTTCCTTTTCCTGTGGGGGCAATGAATAGCCATTGTATTTGCACTGGACTATTAATCTGCCTGAATTTGGTACAGATCCTTAAATGAATATTCATGGGAATTAATGTCATTTAATTCCTATTGCTTCCTGAATATAATTACTTACTGTACGTGAATTGGCAAACACCACGAGACATCCAGTCTTGTTGAAAGTCTGCGACCAATGAAAACACCATAAGCTGGACACTTGTGCAGGACTGAAGATGCACAAAGCACTACCAAGACACAGCCTGACTTCAGGAGAAGAGATGGGCTGGAGAGGAAGCCAATAAAAGAGGGACGATAATACTATGTGGGAAGCAAACAGTGCCTTCAGGAAAGGAAAATATAGTTTTAAAGGTATTTTAATACAAGCTCTTCCCCTGGTATTTGTCTACAGATAGGGGCTACACTAAACATTTGTATTCTCCTGTGAAAGAGCTTTTTTGCCCCCCACCTTCTCACCCATAGAACATCATCTCTCAGGACCTCCTATTCCTGGCCTCTTTTGAGAAGCAGCATCTTCTGGAAGACCTTCAGCACCTCCCACAAATAAGAAATGCCCAAACCCAATCCTCCTTGCTCTCAGCAGCCCGCCTGCCAAAGTTCACGCTGTTCCTCCAATAATACAGCAGTAATCAGCTCAGGATTGAGGCAAAACCCGTCCCCAGCATCGGTGCTACCAATCCCTGTCGTAACATAACAAGGACTCTTCCCAAAATATTTGGGCTTGCCCTGTCACAGTGCGAGGCGTTCAAGTTCAGCGCTCTGTCAACAATGCCAGGTGTCTCCTGAACCTCCGGCGCCCGAGCCAAGAGGGAGAGCTCAGAAGCACAGGAATAATCATTATTCACATTACTAAAACATAACGGAATGTTTAAACAGATAACGTAACAAAATCCTTCATAGCAAGCAAAAAAAAAAAAAAAGAAAAATACTGTTTATTATTTATCCCAGTCAGATAGAAAATGAACTCAATCTCCTGGAAAGCAAAAGCAAAGCTTCTCTTTTTTTTCTCCTTAACTGACAGCCACAAAAAAAAAAATCCTATTGTGCCAGCTGTGTCCCTTCAAAGGGGCTGATGTTCTCTGCAGCTCTTGATAAACCGACTGGCAAATTTGGGGGAACAAAAAGTGATTCAAACACAAACGTCTAAGAAAAAAACCCCAACCTGGTGAAACCAAAAAAATCCAAGAACAGTTTCATTCCGAGTCAATCTAAAGACTTCATTTCAATTTTGATTTTGGGGGGGGAATAAGAAAAAAGCCACACACACCCCTTGCTTGAAAATAAAATTAAAGGACATTTTGAACACAAAGTAGTTTTGAAATGAAAAATCAAAGTGTTTCATGTCAGAAGTGTCAAAACTAACAGCTTCAGCATTTGTCAGAGCTTTTTTTGAGCTTTTATAAATGACAAGTTTGGCATGTGTGCACAAACCGTTTTGGTGCTGCTGAATCTGCATTTTTGCATGCAAAAAAAAAAAAGAAAGAAAATTGGTTGGGCGAAATTTTGTGCACAGAAGCCCTGTTTGCCATCCTTCCCTTTGTGCGGGGGCCAGCAGCGCGCTCCCCTGACAGCTGCGCTGCCGCGGAGCCTCGCTGACACCTCGCGGCTCCTCTCTGGCTTATTAATATTTTACCGTTGGGTTTGCAGGACTTGGCAGGCCAGGTCTTTTCCAGAACTGGTTCCCTGGTTAGCAGGAGGAGGTACAAAGGTTAGGAGAGACCGACTGCGCGTCTCCGGCTTGACGCGCTGCTGTGACAGGCGGCCGCGGACCTATTCTGAAGTGACATTAGGTAATTTATTAGCCTGGTTCATTAGAGCCTTAAAGTTGCAAGCTGAGAACCCTTTTATCAGCTCACTGCCTTCCCAGAGCAAGGGGTTTCAGTAAGAGTTTTCTCCTGAGAGGTTTAGAGAGGTTTTGGTCAGGTGTACACCTTACCTAGTAGGAGGTCAGGGGTGGAAAACAAAGTATAAACTAAACGCCGTATTTCAGGTGCTATAAAGTATCCAAGTTACATAAAATACTATCGCTAGAAAAATTTCTACGAAGCAACCAGATATATTCTTGCTATGAAACCAGCAACCATCCAGATTTTGTATGCCTGCTTCCAGCATGGCTGACTTTGCTGCAGGTTTGGGACAGCACCTAGTCCCCAAGGAAGGTAAAAAACCCACAAAGATCTTGGCTGGAAGCACCACATTCACTTCTCCAGGTAACAAACACCTACTTGCCTTTTGCTGCCAGATCTCTAATGCTTTCTATATCTCTCTGATGCCAGCATCACTTTTTGCTATATCTTTACAGCTTCTAATTAACCCAGTCTCAGCATCTTTGAAGCTTCTGTAGAAAACAGACATGCTTCTCTAGAGCAAGAGGCCAAATTCAAGACAGCATCTCCTCCTCTGACTCCCAGGACAGGCTTTAGTCCCTAGAGGCTTCAAAACCCAGGTCATGCATAGTCTGACTCTGCTGAAAGTCAAACTAGCTTCTTCCTTCACCTTGTTGGAAGGCAGTAGTGGCAGCAAACAGTGATGGAAACCAGTTTCTCACATCTTGTTGGTATTTGTGGGACTGCTCAAACTCCTGCTGTAGAGCACATACAGAAATCCCTAGAAGGCCATCCCATGCTTTCAGCTTCTAGTGGGACAACCAGCCCCATGTCAAGGAGATGGTGGTCTCACTCCCTGCCCTGCTCTCCCCATGAGTTAAGCATCTCCTATGAAGGAGACGCAGTAATTGCAACATTCCCTGTGAGCGATTTTCTGTTGATGCTGTCTCAAAAGTGTACTCTGCTGGAATATTATTTCATCTTAATTTTTCCACTATTATGACTTTTTTTTTTTAATCCCAAAGGCCAACATCAACAAAGATTAAAGCTTTTACTCTAGTTACATATCTATGAAAACAGCATTCTCCTGTGTCTTGGGAGATAAACACTACCAGATGCTCCAGTAAACACCAGAAAGGAGAGGGGAGAAAAAGAAATAAGAATGACCAAGAGAAGGAAACGGTGGAAAATAAGTTAGGAAAGGAGATCAGAAAAGCAAATTCCTGATAGTTCTTGTTATGTGGCAGTGAAGAGGTTAAACCCCAGTACACTGCCATCTCTAGACAGATTTGGTTGTTATTGCATTGATAAAACCCTGGGTTGTGTTTTCCTTGTCCATTTTGACCCGTATCTGACGTTAGCATTGCAAATGATGTCTGCTGCCATTCAACTAGTCAAAGTGAGTGGACAGAAACAAGACAGAGAGCTTGGCAAAGACGATACTAATGGAAGGGGTGGGGAAAAGCTTGATTTACATGTAATTAATTATTATTTATGTAAAAACCATATCCTCGTGGTGGTTCTTGACATCATTTAAAACCTCTTTTCAAAAGAGAAGTCTCCCCTGTTAGTGCACTAATCTTTTGTGCTCTAAGTGTGGATTGTGATATGGTGATAGCAACATTGGGCTATCACCACCACTGGCAGGGTTAACATCTGACTGCCCAACAGAGTTACCAGAATGATCCTGTCTCCTCCTGAACAGGTAATTTTGCATTACCAGAGCCATAGGAAACTACAGAGTCATTGGTGGGAAGTGGTCAAGCCTTAGGGCGACGTCATGCAGAAGTTGACAATAGTTACGCAGAGCCACTGTGAAGAAGTTTGAGACAAAATAAATGTATTTTCTTATGAACTTGTTAAATGATTAGCTTATTTGATTTTTGCATCCAATTGCAAAATAATTACCTAGCCCAGCCCCAAAGTGTCTTGGCAACGTTGTCCAAGGCAAACGCCAGCACAGACAAAAGCTCCCGCTGGAAGACATCTGTCTTCTTCCTGTACAAATCAAACTGGCCCACAAAAATGAAAGGCACAGCTCCACCCCAGCTCTTTCAAAATTCAGCTACTCAGCCACAGCTCCAGTCCAGCTTCCAGACATATCCCTGCCCACTAGTTCTCACAGGAGCTAGGTCAAACCTCAAGTGCGTGGATTACACAGGGCAGCATGACCTAATTTATTCGGGCTCCACTGGACAAAATCTATATGGTGGAAAACTTATTGGCAGTATCTCCCTGGTCCTCTCTAATTTGCCAAAGGAGCTGCTGGGCAGGAAGCTCAGTTAACCTCAATGATGGCAGGGACAGATTAAAGCGAGCTGGACTCAAAAGAACAGGCAGGTCTCAAGCAACCATCTTAATAAAGAAAAACAAACCACGGCACCAATTGGAGCAATTGGATGGGGTAGAAACTTTGGCTCAAGCCTTAGAGCAAAGGCTGGAGCAGATGGGATGGGCAGTGCTCATTGGAGGGAGGGATGTCACCTGAGCAGGTGGTCCCACGCCCCCGTTGCACTCTGGACTGTGCCAATGGGATGCCCCCAGCCACATCTGCTCCATCCTCAGTCTCCACCACACCCAACTCCAGAGCATTTCTACACAACATGGCCTCTGCCCATGCCATCAGCTCATGGGGGTCATGCAATCACCCCCTAAATGTATCATTTTAACAATTTCCAAACAGCAAAAAAACCTATTTCGTTCAACTCTTGCACATGGCAGCTGTGGTAGGATTTTCATCCTGAGTGAAATGGCTTATCCAGCCTTGCCCTGTTTATGAATGAACTCAGATAGGAGGCAGGGACCCAATATCCTGGTTGGAAATAAATAAATAAATTCTCCTGATAGAGAATCATCTTCCCCTTTACATTCCTTGTTTTGTCAAACACAGCAAAAGCTGTCATCAGCTTGAGACCGAGCGAACTCAGCTCACGCAGAGCACAAGGAAACGTTCTCACCTCTTGGAGCAGGCTCCAGGGTGGGCAGCTTGCCTTGCCCTCCACTGCATTTCACACTTTCAGTGTTTTCCATTTTGGGTTTGGTATTTTATATGAGAAATATTATCAGAGCTACCAAAAGCTTTCTTTATCTGGCCGGCCTAGAGAACAGATGTTTTGCTGCAAATTCTTTGGCTCTCGGAGGTTCACAACTGCTCTCTGCCATCTTTGCACATCAGACGTCTGCAGAGTAAAGACTATTTTGAATCTCAGCAAAATTTCAGACTTTCAGGAGGGCTATTATTTTCTGCTGTTGGTTTTTTCCAGAGAGGAGAAGTTATTTCAATGGGAAACCTCACACCCAGGAACCTTCTGGCTGTTTATTCCTGTGCAGGGCAATTCTCTGGCTAATACATTACAGCTTCCACCCCGATACTGTGAACGTTGGAGGCACCATTTCCATCAACCCTCTGACTTGGTTAATCACATCAAATTATTTGTTTATGAAGTTCAGTTCTACAAAGCCCAACCTGGAAGCAGTTATTAATCGGCCCAGTTACAAGCGCTTTTGCTGTAATTTCATTTAAAGTCAAAGCTGATCTTTATCTACAAAAGGCCAGAGCAATAAGTATTTAGTGTGTTTAGAAAACACGGCTCTTTCACCACACCTGCTGCCCGGCTGCCAACTTTCAGCCATGTGGACTCTCCACTGCTCTGGGAGACTCCAGCAGGGTAAACAAAGTAGTTTTCCCTGACTTCCCTTGTACCAGGTACCTCTCCCAAATGTCTTTATATATTCACGCCCTAAAGCTTTTCACGCAGGTCCTGTTTGCACAGAATTTCCAAGGGCTCGAACTGAGTCACGGTGGTGGGAGTTGGTGGTTGGGTTTTCCTCCACTTCCTCTAGGTCATCATCTTAATGACTTTGCAAGTAATGCAGAAGAGCCTTCACCATTGAGCAAGAGTGGGACCTGTTTCAGTGGTTACTACTGAAGATTCCCCATCACCCCTTTAATGTAAAAGACAAACGTAATCCCATCTTTTTCAGGCTTAGGAGGGAAATTTGTTACAGCACCCAAACCTGCAGCTGTCTCCCACAAGCTGCTTCCATGTGACGCAAGGTAATGTCCCGAACGCCTCTCCCTTGGCATTGCCAGTGTTCATTTTGGTCATAGCAATGCCACTGAACAAACAAACTTCAAAGTAAAAAAAACAATGCCAGAGACAGGGAGACGCGCCTGGGGGGTGTGAGAACTGGGATAATAAAACTCACAAGATCGCCCTGGTGCCAACAACCCTGTACCTCTAATTTCTGCAGTTTCTTGGAATGGTTTCCCCTAACACAGTTTTGTTTGGGAGGTGAAAGGAACAGGCAAGGGTTAAATTGGAACCGCCATCCCCCACCCCCCAGTCTATTCACAGCAGAAGGAAATCTGTGTCTCTCCCACCCCTCAGCATCCTGTCTCTGCTGCCTTGGAAAACACACAAATCCCTGACAGCTTCCTGAGGGGCACAGACCTCAGCCCGCTCCCAGCCGCCCTCTGCCCCAGTGGACCCTGTGGCATTCTGGTTTCCGCATGGCCAAATGCCCATCCCAGGGGGCTCTGGCATCTCCTTCCCTCCTGCTGGGCCTGGCCAGAAGAGCTGCTCCAGCAGCACCAGCTCAGTCTCCTGGGTGTCACCCCAGCAGCTGCTCCTCCTGGCCAGGTGCTAGAAGTTGACCTTGGATGCAGCAGGTGCCCCACAGCAAGCACAGCTCTTTCTTGATCATGAGCTGAATTATTCCTAAATGGTTCCCCCCTACACCGCCTCTCGACCCCCTTACCAGGTCTGCCCCAGTTTTCCCTTTTGTCTCTACAGTTTATGGCAACAGCCAGAAGGGACTTGAAACTGCTCCCTCAAGGATGGCCCAAGCTCATCTGATGTGTTTCCCACTGGGCACCCAGGAGTTCCTCCATCCCTCCTCCAGCCAAGACATGATCACAGCAACCNGTCATCTGATGTGTTCCCCACTGGGCACCCTGGAGTTCCTCCATCCCACTGATGCCTACCCTATGGTTCCAAGGAGCCAAGACATGATCACAGCAACCTGGATGCAGGGAACCCACAGGTAATCAAGGCTAAACCAAGTCACCCAAGCCTCAGGAAGGTCACAGAGGTATCATTGCTTTCCCTATGTGGTCCTTCGGTACTGCCAAGCACACCTGCCTCTCCACCGAGCAGAAAGGCCAGCACTGCAGCCACAGGTCCTCACTCTCGTCTCCTCCAACATGCTTAAAGAACAGCCCAGCTATCCTGCACTCCCACTTGAGACACAGAGGATGGGTGCTACAAGGAGAAGCCAGCCCATGGCACCCAAGGAGGCTCAACATTGCTCAGAGCACCCAGAAGGCATCCCACCCACCACAACCGCATGGCACAGCCTGGTCAGGAGGCGCTCAATATCTCCACAGCAGCGTCACCTCAGAGCTGTGCCTGTGCTAATAAGTGTGGTTCGAAGCACAAAATGTCCATGCTACCTCCAGTCCATGAGCTGGAGCACGTTGCTGTCAGCTCGAGGGCCTCTGAACCACACGCCGTAAGCTGCTGACATAGAGGCATGCCCTGAGAACACTTCTGAAGGGCAGGTATTGCACACTTGGCATCCACGTGGGGAACCTGGGCAGCATAAGTAGGGCACTGTGAATTCACACCCTAGCTCTCTGTGCTGGAACTTGTCCGTGGAGACAAGCCCCACATGGCTTCTTCCAGCACTCCTGGTCACGGGGGAGCGGCACAGAGAACTATAATGTTGCCAAATCTAAACGTTCAAAATCATGAGTCATAGTTTCCAAAAATCATCTAACTTGTTTTAAAAATGTAGAAAAAAATAATTAATTGCTTTTTTTTTCATATTTCATATGACACCCAAAAGTTTCCTCACAGTTCTTGCTGTTAGAAACTCAAGCAAAACCAAACACGTGACAGAAAGCGGAAGCAGAGATTTTGAAGTAGAGATTTTCATGCATTCTCATGATTCCAGAAGCTGGAGTTTTAAGGGGGGGAAAAAAAAAATCTGAACAAACCAACAAAATGCTTGTGATACAAGGATTATGATTTGGCTAGCAACAGAAGTAAAAACCTCATGATTTATGTGACAAACCTCAAGTGAAAAAAAACTCATCTCAAAAACTTGGAAAAAAAAGGTGAAACATTCCAGCATCGTTTTGGTTGCCAAAACAGAAACAATCCTGCAAAATTTCAACACAAGAAAAACAAAACAAAACATTAATGAGATTTGTTCCACTTTGGTGAACTCAAAGACAAACAGATGTTGACAAAAAGATGTTGCAAATAGTTCTCGCTGTTGCTCAGCCGAGCCCAACTCGTAGCAATGTGAACGCGCCTCTCGCTCATTATGTCATCCCCTCTGCTCTCGCTTTTCACTCGCTCACACAGAGCAGCCAGTGTCTTTGCACGCTGTGTGCTCTTTCACATCTTTTACCAACACAATGGGTTTAATTTCAGGCCCTTGTACGCCACGTTAACAGTCGCAATTATTTATTCAGTTATTCTGCAAGAACACACCTGTACAGGGTGTTACCCCAAGACAGAGAAATTTCAAAGACACATGAAGATTCCCCACTCCTTGGGAACATCTACACTTTTTAATGATTCCACAATTTGGGCTACAAGTACCAAAGGGCTCATCTGGCTCTTTCTACTTTCTGTCCTCCTCCAGTACTGAAGCTACCTGTAATTTTATTGCTCTAGATTAGACCTGTAGGACCCAACCTAAATGATGCCAAGATCCAAGAGGTGCTCTCCTGGGAAAAGGCTTCAGAAACGGATCCCATGTCCAAATTGAAGATGACGCCAGCATTGGTTTCATTTCAAGGCAATCCAGATGTTCCGTAAAGTGATTAGGAAGTGGTGTGTATCAAATATAAGATACTCTGTATTGAACTAATGCGTTTATTTGCTCTGAATGGTTTTCCAGTTCAGGGCAGCACTTTGCCTGTCACAAGTAAAGTGCTTTGACAGAACACATGGACATTTCTGCTGCTTAAACTGAGCCAGCAAACAGAAAGGCCAGCAACTCCCAAGTCTCAAAAGAGTCCAAAGAAGTACTGTCACTCTGATATATTTATTTCCTGGTCAAGTAAATGCATGAGTTCAGGTCCCATTTGTCAGCATCCCATGTATCCACGGCCATTTGAAAGGAAGCAAATCAACATAACAATGTTATGGAGGGGTCATTGAGTTTTCACCCTATTACTGGCTAGCAGGTGTCCAGAGCATCACTAAAATCAGGTCATATGGCCCTTTGCTTTGAGGAACAGAGGCCAAGAGTTTGTCCCAGCTATCAGAGGTGCAACATCTCTGCCCCGATAAACTTGGTTTGTTCCAGCGCGCTCTCCAAGCCAAGTGTCCAGACTTCCAGGCACAGGGCTCTGGTACACAGCCTAGCCATGGCAAGGTAAGTGAGATCTGTCCATGGCCAGCAAGGGGTGGTAAAGCCTCGTCTCAAACTACTGTAAAGCGCAAGTCCCTCCTGCCTGTCCCATAGGGACCTGTTGGTGGTTTATTACTCCCTTCAAGGAGATGGAATGAGTATGAAGAACAGCTGAGAAAGTTAAATGGGTGGATCCCCTGGTTTACTGTCCTGTTTAGTAACCTGAGAGAAAGGGTAGCTCTCTTCAACTCCCTTCTTGGTAGCGAAACCTTCAGTAGATATGTTGACTATTACCCCAGCTGCCTCGGTTTTCTAGGGAGAGTTACAGAAACAGAGTCTCCCGGCAGTCACAAAATCATTAAGTCCAGAAGTATCATATCCTTCGCTAAAAGACAACACTGTAGCTCCATCCATCCGGAAAAGGCACCAGCTATCCCATCCCATCTGAGTGCAGTGCCCACAGACACGGGCAGGATCTTCTGCATTGTCAGGGTCCCTTCTGACTTCAGGCCTGTGTCTCTTTCTCACTCAAGTTCCTCCGTGCATCTCCTACTTGTGAACAGTGGAGGACTCACAGGCACGTGGAGGGGAAAAAATAATCCAGATAAGACAATACAGGTGGGTTGTAATTTGTAGTTTCACAGCCCTCTCTGGATAAGCCCCAACACAATACATCCATTTGCCTGCAAATTGAGAATTGTGTTAAGCCCACAGTAGTCCTGATGTAACAACATCTTCACGCTGAGAAACTCGAAGACTGCTGAGAAATACAGCACTTAAGCAGAACAAAAAGCAAATTCCCAGCAGCACCTTCCACCCCCATGTTTCTGTTGAGTTTTAGTAGGAAAGAATTAAAAAAACACAGAGGGCCTGCAGACCAGACTAGGCATTGTCTGCCTTAACTCAGGATATACGTTACTTTCAGCTGATACTCAGATGAAGAACTAACCCAGCAGTTCCGTGGTTTGGGATTTTGTGAGCAAGTTGTGCAGACACATCTCTGGCCCCTGGACATGATGCTCTCGATTTCCACTTACATGGACACATGGGGAAAAGAGAAGCAGCTCTGTGTGTACTTGCAAGACAGTTTCTTGCAAGGCAGCTCTGACCTCACAAGAGCTCTTCTGGAAGGGGTAGTGGCACCACAGCCTCTCACCAGCTTGAGGGACAGCAGAATCTGCCCATCAAGGTACCTGAGCTGTACCAGTCGTACAAAAACAAATATCAGAAACTGATTTAAGTAGCACGAAGATTTTTCATCAGTGCCTAAAGGAGCTGGCACCCACATCTTCCTGCACATCAGGAGTTGTTGGAGTCCTCAGTAAGCTAAGTTTTTATCCTTAGTTTATTCCTTAAGGCAAACAAAAAGAACCTTTTCAGGTTATAAAGGTACTATGCTCACAGCTGCTCTTGTCCCATTGTCACGAGACTTTAATTCTCAGCAACCATAAAGTTATGTGTTCTATTTCATTAGGTTATAAAGAATGCAAAACAGAGGATTGTGTTTATAAAGATTAATCAGTGGAACACCTCCACATTTTCTTGCTTACTCCTGATGGAAGCAAAGTTTTAAGCAGCTACATATAAACTCAAACACCTAAGCCAAAGACTACAAACTTGAGCCACTTCTCCCAAGAGCTTCTAGGGTGAGCGAACTCTTTCTGTAAGGGGCCCCAGCACACAAGAGCTCCCTCTGTGAGCGCGAGGGAGGAAACAACTGTGGGAAGACTACAGGACAACAACACAACCCCACTGAACAAAGCACACACCGAGCACTCCACCTAGACACCTTCAGCAGCAATTTCACATGCTGTCAGGACAGTCTCCCTCTTCTAGCCACAAGCCCCTGATGACCCTGGAGCACATCTCCAGGGCCCTGCAACACCACCACAGTGCTCCCTCCACCCAGGGGAGAGCTGATGGTGTTACCCAGTAGCACCACCACAGCCCCCACTCACTTGGGAAGTACCACCACAAAATTCACTGAGTCACAACTAACCCCTACAACCTCCCAGGGCGCACAGATCACTCCTGGCTCTACCAAAACTGCTGAAATATCATTGCACCCCCATCTCAGCAGCCTGTAAGCCCTCCCTGAGCAGAGCCCAAAGACAAGACATATCCCCCCAACACAACAATACAAGAGCTTACCTCTTTTCCTTAGGTTCAGTCCAACCAGTCTTGGTGCGTAACAAGGAGAAAGCTGAAATGAATGGGACTCCTTTCTCAGGGAAAACCCTCTCTCCCCTTCCAGACCACCTCTCAAAATGGAGCTCACCTGCCTCATGGGCTCTTAAAGCCTAAAGGAGCTTTGGGTAATCAGCTTGCACAGGTGAAGCAGATTAGGCCCCTCCCTCGTGGTCTCCTCACAGGTGTAGGCACTTTCCTCTCCTGAGCAGGAGTTGGAGGTTGCAGAAACCCTACATGAACCATCTCCCTTCCTAGGGTGGGATGGCTGCCAGAATTACAGGGACCTCAGCTCCAGGTTCTCTTCTCTGAACTGACACCTTCCACTTAAAGGAGTTGGGCCCTTTAAGCTAAAGGAGTGTACATGAGACAAATAGGGTGGCAAAAATCAAGTCAAATGTTGGGTTTTCAAAAAAAATGTAGTAAAAATGGTATTAGATGCAAGTGACTGGCAAGAATTCACGTGGATGTCCTTGCTGGAGCAAGATCTACAAGCTGTGGCAAATAAGTAGAGGCATTTCTATCAGGCATCACTTTATATACACCCCTCAAAAGAAAATCATTGGGTGGGAAATGAAAATCAAGAAGGAAAAATATATATGTTTCTGATTATTCTACCCTAATGTTGTGTTCTGTCATGGCAGATTGCTTAATTGTGCTGCTGATTACTTTTCCTGAGTTCTTCCTACAGCTGGAGTTTTTGCAGCGCCGTGGAAACAGTAATTAGCAGGAGGAATGTTGCCTTATTTTTTTTTAATATATAATATAT
>WEIS01035293.1:5068-24384 GCA_013389965.1 Todus mexicanus
AATAGATGATCATGGAGTTGATGCCCCATTTCATTGGGCAGTAGGGTTAATGAGTTCCTTGCTTTAATATTGTAAGTCTGGAAAGTCTGCAAGGGGAATATCAGTTCTGAAGGCTGCACATGAAGATGTCTGTATTGCCAGGCTTGAAGAGTTTGATGGTGTCTATCATGAAAGGCTGAACCTAGGAAGGCTGCAGGGCAGGAACACAGAACAGGATAATTCAATTTGGAAGGGATTTAGGAAATGATGTCTCCAGTCCAACCTCCTGCTCTAAGCAGGGTCAACTTTGAGATCAGATCAATTTACTCAAGTCTTCATCTGGTTTGGCCTTGAAAACCTTTTAGGACAGAGAATGCTACCTCTCCGGGCAATCTGTTCATTGATTTATTGGTTGTAATAAATTGGCATTTTATTTATTATTATCGTTCATTTGCTTGCTCGCCTGTAGGCTCATCTTTCATGTTTCTAAGATTTTTGTCTGTATTGATAAAAGCAAGTTCTGGGGAAAGAGTGGGGATTAACCCATTCATTTCAAGAATTTGAAAGCGAAACAGCATTGCCATTCCCTATTTTCTTTTCTTTTTTTTTTTAAAGCATGTTCCCTCCCGTTGTTTAAATCCCCCCACTGTTCCTGCTTCTTTCTCCTTACATTGTTCCCCACCAACACCTATAATAGTGGTAGAGGAGGAAGGATTGTTTTCCATATAACTTGGGTTGCTGCTAGGACCTCTGTAGTACCGTTAGGTATCTCAACCCATTTGTTACTTCTAGCAAGCCAGATATTACCTCAGTTCCTAAGGAATCGAAGGATAATTGTGATGGGAAGAGAACAGGAACCAAATCTCCTGCTTCTAGGTACTGCAGTAAGAAGCTCTTCATGACAGTTTGTATTCAGAGAATGTATTTCAAATGTTGAACATTGGATGGTGAAGTGCCTGGTTAACATCAGCCTCGAGACAGAGATCACGTTCTTGGGGCAGGCTGTTCTGCTGTGTGACAACAATGGTGTGAGTGTTGCAATGGTAGTGTTTGTTTGTGGTGTAATAGTGTCTTAAACCTGGCATGTGCTGTCATGTCCTCGTTAATGTCATCTCAGGCTGGTTTTATTGATGGGGAAGCCTTGTTTCATTTTGGCCACATCACGGTTGTCTCAGGCCTTTCCCTTTTTAACCGACTCATTCTCTGTAAATTACATTAAGGAAATAATAAATAAATGGCAATGGGCTTTCCCTGGCTGAAATTAACTGTTGACCTTAAACTACCATAAGCTACACCTACGAAAAGCCCCCACTGATTTTCCTGGTGGGCCTGAGGAAACCTCTGAACGACTCTTTGTGAGTTAATGTTTGGAGGAGGAGTGGCGAGGATGATGTGTGTGTTGTGTGTTTTGCTAACACGAGCCGCTGATTGCTTGAATGAGTAGACTTCCTGATTCAGAGGTAAAGAATGAATGGTCTCTCCTCATAGTTTCAATTTTATTATTAAAGGCACTTCAGCTTGGTCTCTGCAGCCCTACGCAAGTGCTGCCTAGACAATGGTTTCCACTGCTTGAGAAAAAGTCCATCTGACGCACCAATGGGAAGCTGACACTTTCAGTTCATCAAAGCGAGCATGTATGGATGTACGTACTCAGCCAAGAATGTTTCGGACTCTAAGAAGGGTCCGAAAAAGGCTTGAACTTCGCAAGGTTCCATCATCTGAAGGCACAGGCTGTTACCGCTCAGCTCCCTCCTGCTCTAGCACTGAGGCTAAGTGTTTAGCTGCTCTTTTTTTGTTGCAGTAGCAGTGCTGTATTGCTTGACCTTGCTTTATTTAAAAATAATAATTAAAACTGTTGCTTTCTGTGTTTGCAAGATGATGGTGAATTTGGAACACACAGAAGTAGTTAGCTGGCTGATGGTTCAGCAAAGGGACCTTTAGAGAGAACTGATACACTCAGATTTTACTCATTTTCCTAATATTTGCCTGGTTTGTTCTCTTCACAGAGCTAATAATATACCTGTCTGTATTTGCAGACTGGTGGCTTCAAACTGATTTATTACTGTGTTTCAAGTAGTTCTGGAAGGTGGCCCTGTAGGGACTTCTGTACCCCTATTTTGTTCTAATGGTTGTTCTGGCATTATGTCAAGATAATGACACTTGGCAATGCAGCAGGGCACTGGTCACCTCTGGGAAAAGTTTCTTAATATGTTAGCATGCAACAGGTCAGACTTAAAGGGAGCTCAGATACTCCTTGGAGAAGTTAGTGAACACAAACAGCGGGGTACAGTGTCTTCCACATGGGCATTGTTACAGCCTTTTCCACCCTAAATGAGTTTTCTGTACTGCTGAAGCAATGGTCATGCTTGCTCGAAGGGCTTGGGGGCTTTTTATGAGCATGTTATAGGTCTAAATATGCAACCACCAATCGTCTGATGTCAATGACTTGGTAATAGTGGGGAGTGATGATGTTAACAGTTTTCCTGACATGGCTTAGAGGACAGCAGTGTGTTTGGCCCCACCTTGTTCTCACCTGAGATACTGGTGTCGGAAAACGTAGCTCTGGTGATGTCAGCATCTGACAGTGTAGTGTGTATGGATAAAAACTGTTAGTGAACTGAAATCACCAGTTCTCATATGCATTATTATATTATGTTTTCCCTCTTTAAATATAGCAGCTTTTTAGCTTTGGCACGGCTGTGGTTAAGATGATAGACTGAGATGACACTTCTGCCTTGATTATTGTTATTACTTATTTTTTTCTTCAGATAGCAAATGAGTTGATGGTGATCCCTGGGAATTTATAATCAAGACTAATTCAAGTTGAAAGGGATCTTTGCAGGTCATCTAGTCCAGCCTCCTGCTCTTTCGTGATGTCCAGTTTGCTGATTTGGCCCCTGATCCATTCTTTCGCTCCTGTGGGTCATGCTTCACTTGCACAGACTCTGCCACTATCTTCCCAGCCAAGTAGATGTTTTATACATTGACCTTTTTTTGTGCCCTTTGTCCGTGGACCAACTTTTTCCTTTTCACAACATTTTACTTTCCTCCTATGTGCTCAGGAGATGTCTCCATATTCCTCCTAAATCGAGTGTCCCCACTTCCACCTCCCGTACACTTCCTTTCAGTGTTTGAGCTCAGTCAGGAGTTCCCCCTCGGGCAGAACTGGCCGCCTGCCACGTTTGCTTGACTTCCTGCACATCAGAACGGGCTGTTCTGCTTGGAGTGGTTGTTCTTAGAGGTCAGTTGGCCCTCCTAGGCTCCTTTGCCTCAGCCTCTGATGGGATCCTGACGGCCAGTTCCCTGAAGAGGTCTACACTTGCTCTTCCCAAGTTCAAGATCTCGATTCTGCTACCTGCCTGCCTCACTTCTTTCAGGATCTTTATATCACCATTTCATGATTGTAACACCCAAGGTTATGACCAACCTTCACAGTTAATGCGAAGCAGATTGAGCAGAGTACCTCCTCTAATTGACTTGTCTTTTAATTTTTTTCAAAAAGTTGTCCTCCAGGATTGCTGCCTTGGATTGTGTCACTGTTCCTTGTTGCCCTGCCAGCAGATACTGTGGTAATGAAGACACCCAGGGAGAAACGGGGCCTCCAATCAAAAGGCTTCTCCCAGCTCCATACAACTGATTTCATCCGCTTTGTCTCAGTTTTGGTGCCCTGTAGGAGATGCCCATCACGCTGTTATGCTCGTTGGCCTCCTGCCTCATCCTGAGCCATAAGCTTTTGACCAGTTGGTCACCTATTGCTTTGCACAGCTCTGCACACGCAGGACACCTCTTCGCAACCCCAAGCTCTCTGTTTTCAGCTTTTTCCTTTGTGAAGAGCCATCGTCTATCCATCACAGCGCTGTGGTTGTAAGCTATTCACCACATCTCTATGCCTAGAGACAACTTGGTGTCTGCACATGGACTTCCAGTTTCTTCTGTTTTGTACTGTTTGTTTGTGTACAGGCCCTTCAGAGAGGCCCCCTGTGATGAGAGTGGGAGAGGGAGAGTGTTGGGAAAAGATTAGGGACATTGGCTACTGGTTTTTCCCTACTTTTTCCTTTTTCACGAAAACTGGTTCTGATGTCACAGCGTTAATATTCTTGTGAAGGGAGCTGCTCTGCCTGTGTAGGAGATGTTGCGAGTGTGGCTTCTGGATACACTTACACCCTTGGAAGAACCCTTTTGTAAGCCCTTTGTAGGACCGAGTGAGCGAGCACACAGTAGGAGATGCAGGCATTTCTAGTCTGTCTCTTTCATATGCAGCTTTTCTAACACAGGGCAGGTTTGTGTACCTGTAGAACAGTGCTGGTCTACCTCGTATGGGTTGGTCACTCTTTAAGACAATTTGCAAATATGCTAAGTCCCAGATGATTCACTTTAATACCTTCTTTGGCCTACTTAACACACTTGCACAAACACGCTGTTGTATTCTGTCTCTGTGATAACTTCAGTTCAGCCTCCTTGAAGCAGATTTTGCTTTTCTTCAGTGTTTTTCCATGTGGTGAGCTCTGAGTGTCCCACATAGGATTTGAGAATTAGTCCCAAATGAGGAAGAATGGAGGAAACCTTTTTCTTCCTCTCCACAGTGTAAGGGAGCAGAATCAGCTGGCATCTGTCCCGTACTTCCTCCTCCACTTCTCAGAAGCTGGAAGACCGCAGTTGCCTCCTCCCACATCCTCATCTCTACTCAGATTTGTGTAACTATTGATGATTAGAAGTAATTTTTTTTTTTCACATCCAGGGTTCTTCAGGTAAATTCCACACAGGCTGTGATAGCTCCTAAACTGTGCCCTGGCTGTCTGAAGAGGAACTGTCCTAGAACAATTGCTGAGAGCTCAGTGCACACTTCCCCTGAGCACTTCTCCATAGCTGTGGAAGTTACAATGTGCTCAATGGCTCTAGTATCTTAGTAACTTCTCTTTGGCCTTTCTCTTTAAGGGGATTCTGCTGTACAGAATTCAAAAGACTCTTTCAAAAGAGAAGCTAGCCAATTGTTGTGGTGTTGAGTGACTGTCCGTCCCCTCATCCTCTCCCAATAATTCTGTCCACTGTCAAGTGGATTTCTCTTACGCTTTGTAAAACTCAAGAGACGTCTCGATGTTCTGTAACGTATTTTGAGCTCTGTGCTTCTATAGCGCAGTCATTGTCTACATCGTCACACCTATAGCTGTGTCTATTCCCTGTGCTACACAGCTGCTGTGGCCAGAGTGCTCACTTTTACACTCTCCCTTACTGTACCTGCCTAGAGCCAGGAGAGTGTGTCTGGTAAGGCATAGTCATGGTGAAAACATTGCAATGGAGTAGGCGGGAGGCTGCTGGCAGCTGTATAACATGGGGATGGAGCCTTGCTGTGCTATTTTATTGCATGCAGCGTGACACCAGACAGATGTGAAGATGGAAACAGCCTGCCCTTAGTGGAATCCTTTTCAAGAAGGAGCATACCTTTTCGCATGCTTTTGACAATACAAGAATATCTTACTGTAGTTTTCTCAGCTTGCCACTGATCTGAGGGTGGCATGTATGTTTTGGTGAAACCATAGTAATGTGTTCTTGTTTCTATTAAAGATCGCTAAAGTAAATATCGTGGGCTGTCAAAGCAAGCTTTGGCTCTGTTCAGTCTCGTGAGCTTGCTTACCCTTCCACAGCCACTGCCAAAGTTAAGCTTTATCCCCCTCCACTGCCAAACCAGCTTTGCTTGCCAAGGTACTCTGTGCTCTCTGCACCCCAGCGCATCAGCTGCTCACCTCTGCTCCTGGCTCTCCGCAGAGCCACACAGAGGGAGGCCCTTGCTTCTCAGGACACCACTGCTTTGGCCTGTCTTAAAACTGCCATTCGGGGAGGAAGGAACCATAGCAGCCAGAGAGCATATCTATGTATTGCAAAGTAGACCTGAGCCGCAATGGGAGGCTGAAGGGATAAGAAGCATCCCGAACCCAGAAGGCCTCTCTGCTGCAGGTACGATATACATGAGTTTCAGCCTTGGTTCAGCTCATCCTCAGCTGAAGGAACTGCAGAGCTCCTGCATTTGAGGACGTGAAAGGTAGAGAGTACCAGCAAAGGAGGAAGGATTTTTCTTAGGATTTGTTTTTTCTCTGCAGCATGCCTCCATGTAGAGAGTGCCTGACGTACTGATGTCTCTTTCACTGCAGCAGTCTTGCACCAGCTAAGTCTACTTACACTTTAAGTCAAGCAAGAGTCTCCTGGCGATGACAAAGTTATAAATATGCATCCATAGCACGTATGGGAAGGAGCCGAACGTTTACTTTGGTGGAGAGAGTAATTTCTTAACTTTGTGTTTATACTTGCAACCCTAATAGCCTTTCACTGTAGCTCACGCTAGTAAACAAGTACCAAAAAAAAATACTCTAAGATGATTTTGCGCTTAGATTCTGCTTTTTGTATACGTGTTCTTGCTGAGGGCATGGGTCAACAGGAGGGTAAACTGCAGAGTAAAATGACTCGCTGAAAGTGATAGATTAAGTCAGTGAGAGCATGGAGCGTCCCTATCTTGTCTGTGGATCCTCTTCATGTTCAAACCAGAGACCCATTTAAATGCAAACTAAATAATTTTGCAGTGATAGTGAAACAGAAGTCACTCGTGTCAAGCTAGCGGCGTCTGTCTGTTAATCTGGGCTAATCTTTATTCCTAAGAAGAGTTTTCGTATTGTGAGAAGAAAAGGTACTTCCCCTTCTTTCCCCCATATCTTCATTGTTTCACTTGGAATAAAAGCAAACTGTACCTTGCTGCTGTAATAAATTTGCAAATAAAAGTTAAAAAAACAACCTTTGTGATTCAAATGCAAAATGCGAATATATTTGGATCTGCAGTCAAACGGGATCTGTCACTTGATTGAAAGACCGCAGTGTTCAAAATAGATGTTTAAGAAATATGATAATTATGCTGAAAAATGCTCTGTACTTAATTTCTTACAGGCTAATCTGTCACCTGCTACAGAAGACTTTCTCACTTAATATTTTGATGTTGATATTGAAGTGAGTTTTGCTCAATATTTTGAAAAATGATAGTATGAGGAAAAGCTTTCTCAATTTCCTGCCAAGCGCTGTTTTGCCTTGGTGAGGTGAAGGTCTTTCAACCAACTGATACCTCTCTATTTTTAGCGTTTGATTCTCCTCTCTTTCTTAGCAGAGCAATCATAATTTAAAGCTTATTAGGTGCCTGTCATTTCCAGCAGTGCAAGTGTAATGCAAAGCTGGAGTTCAGCTTAATGAATTCAGCCTTCCGTATTTTTTCACTTCTAGAAAATGAATTTGAGCCATAAGGCACATCAGAGGGGAAGATCAGTTCATTGTCATTTGAGAGCCATTAATCTGATATAAATGCTTCCCCTTTTCAAGCTGGTATCTTGGTGAAAGGTTGCCCAGTTTTAAGTGTCGAAAACAACTGAAGCAGAGGAATCGTACTCCTGCAATGTCTCTGCAAGCTCCGTGTTTCTCAGTGACAGCTTTTGAGACAGAGCAAATGCAGAGCTCCTCTGCTACAGACAGTGTTGAGGTTAACCTCTGCTCTTGACCATGAGGTTTCCAAACCCTTGTGGTGAAGGCTGGCAAGGCTAATGATGCACAAATGGTATCCCACTAACAATTTCCACACCTCATTTGTCTTCCTTGCTGTGCAGGAGACCTGCTTAAAATATCAGCATCCCTCAACCACAGTCTGGTTGTGGTGGCCTAACCTTGCAATAGCTTTAGCCAGTTTGGTAATTCCAGCGCACCATTCACGCAGAGCTTGCTCATCTCGACCGGGGCATTCCCGTGCATGGCTCTGGGTGCTGACAGTGGGCGTCTGTCTTTGTTCCTGTCTAGAAGGATTCTCATCTTTGTTTGCAGCCCCAGCTCCATGAAGCTGCTGATGAAATTCCCATGGACTTAGGAGTTGCTGTAGGGTTTGGCATCCACCAGTCTTTGCTTCATGCCTACGTTCATTCAGCTCTGGTTTTGTGCTCAACTCTTCTCTAGCCCTTCCTCCTCTATTCTTGTCTCCTTAAAAGATGATAGAGGCACAGAAATAGCACTTTCTGCAGTCTTCAGAGGGGTTATTCTGTGGTTTCCTGGAGAGCCTAAGCTCGCATCTAGCTTGCTTGTCAGTCCTTTTAGTTATTTTTTTTCCCCTCTCTTTTGAAACATGTACGCTGAAGGTCAAGCCTCACAGGAAACCATCTTTAACCAAACCGCAGCAACAGAAATATCACACATGCCCCTCTCCCCAAAACTGTCTGACAGATCACATAGGTGGCACAGTTTCACAGCCCTAAGAATTTCACTGCTTTGCAATGGGAATGCACAGGCTGAGTAGGAAATCCCAAGATGTTCCACTGTGTCTTTCTCAAAGGGCCCAACGCTCTTTAGGCTCACAGCAATTCCTCTTAGGGTTTTGGGGTGGGTTTTTCTGCTGGGGCAAAGGGAGGAGGGACATTGCTTCCATCTTCATCACAGTGATCTTTAAACAGCAGGAGCTCTATTTCAGGCTGTGTGTGTGCTGAAGAGGTCATGAGTCAAAGTCACGCTGACTTTTGACTAGAGTGGGCGAGCGTTCAGATGCTAGCTGGAACCTTTCTGAGGTTGCAGTTTGTTGCCTACTCTCCTGATCCTTTTCTTTCCCGTGCCCGATGGCTTTTTATCTTTACTAAGATGTAAGCTCACTTAGCACCAGCGCAGAATCAGGGATTCCATCGCTTACACTGGTGATGCCTTGTACTGGGTGCGTGCTGGTTATCCACAGTTGTGTTCTCTGATCGTCTTTGTCCTCCACAAGCCTTTATGGTTGGGTGTTTTTTCCTGCTAAAGGTAATGCTGCCTGTCACACCCACTTTTATTGTGCTGTCTCTGATTTCAGGTAATGCTGTTATGTTGGCTAGTGGTGTACTGATGACTGAAAATATCCTTCTCAGTAATGGGGAGAGCTTCGCATTTGATTGAACTTTTCAGTTTTAAATACTACTTTTTGACAAAAAGACCTGTATCGCTGCTGCTAAGTAATAGCTCTCCGTGGGATCACGAGGAGCAAAATTCTGTGTTTTCCCTGTGCCGTAGCAATCACAAAATGTGTTATATTCACTTTGCAGGCTGTTAAAGGATGGTAATCATTCATTAGCTTCATTTTGTGGTACAACGAATCTTTTGAACAAAACCCTGAAGGGGTTACCATAGTAAGTAAGCACCAAGACAGAACTGGAACTTGGAATTTATGTTGAAAATCTCAACCCTGTCTTGTCCAGAAGCTAATGAGCACCTGAAGCTGTTCATGTTTTCTCTCTCACATCCAGGAACATTTGCACAGAAGTTACAACATCCTTCTAGAACAATAACGCAACTTTTTCTGGTGAAACCATCAGACCTTTTAGATAAAATAAGAAACTATGGGTTTATGTGACGCTCCAGCTCGTCTACTGGAAGACTCTTCCTGTGCTATTCCTTTTGTTTAATTTGGTCTTCTCAGAATTCTCAAGTTCACCTGAATTTTTCAGCTGTCCTCTGATTTATCCAACTTACGCGGTTCATTATCTGGACTAATTCCACCTTTTTCCTTTATTCTCAAGATTTATAGCAAGTTTTAGTATAAGGCTAAATTCTGCTTCTAGTATTGGTTGACCACATAAATTACTTTTTCTACCCTTTTAAAATTAGTATTTATCTTCTATAGTAAATGATAGCTTTCTTCTAATCTCTTTAGGTCTTGTCACTATGCTGCTTTTTTTTTTTTTTTTTGTAGCATGCGGAATAAATTATATTTGCATTTAGGTTTGGGTTTGTTGGGGGTTTTTTTCTCCTCTAGTGTATTTATCTTCTGGTTTTGTCCAAACCTTCTTTGAAGCACAACTTTTTCATCTCTCTCCAGGAGATAGGAAGGAAGCTGCGTGGCCAATGCACAGCTGCCTTTCCTACAGATACTTTGCTGGTGTTTGTTGCAGGCAGGATGTCGGATGTGCAGTGAGACCTTGCTGACCTGGAGAAGCCCTGGCAGCCCTCACGGCTTGAGGACTGGGGCAGGTCTGGAGATGGACAGTCTCTACATGCGGTCACTGCAACGTCCCTTCTTCCCTGTGTCAGCATGTGGCTGCAGGTGGAACCTCACCTGTGTGTCATACCTGCTCTGTGGTGTCTCCACCGCGGTTACCATCAGCATCTTCCACAAGCTCCAAAGCCTTCTCTCTTCTGCTGGCAGGGAAAAGGACCAAAACTAGTTGGATTTAACACTTACAGAACCAAGAAGCCTAACTGTATGTAATGAGAGATAATGAATTGTCTGTCTTATTTTTTTTTCTCCCTCATCTTTCTTCCTGTGTTTTTGCAGGGTTAATGGTTGTCACCATGTCCATCTCTGACGTGAACTGGCAGCTCATGCCAGAATGAAAAAAGAAAACAGTTTAACAACATGAGGAGCATCCTGGGGCAGGAGAAAGGAGGGATTTGTGTGGGAGGAAAGATGATTTGACGTAGTGAATGTGGTAGCTGTGGTCTGTCTTTTGTCCATGCATTTCTTGAACACCGTCTGCATCTCTAAAGCCTTCGTACCTCTGTCTCTGGGGCTCACGGAGATGATCTGAAGACAATCTCAGGAAGATAATCTGAAGCTTGTTCTTGGTTCATGGCTCATACCGTAAACCTGTGCGTGGTAACATCTGAAGCGCATTCATGGTTCATATGTTTGCTGCATGTGGTCCTGCATTTTTGAACAAGCAGCCCCCCAGTCATGGAGTGGGTATGAGCAGCACCAGGAACCTGTTCAGGAGGGGTGACACAAGCCACTTGGCTGTGTGATATGACAGACTGGCGGCATGACTGCAAGATAGCGTCTGGCATGCAGCAGCTCTGACCGCACGTACAAAATTCGGTCGCTGGATGGGGAGACATGGGGGAAAACCCAAAAGAATTTTAAAATCGGCTTGAAAAAAAAGAGAAAAGGCAGCTCTTGGCCCTGTGGCTGCAGGCTGAACCAGAAAAAACCTGCACACGTAACAGTTCAAGTAACAAGCCATAAAAGAGGCCACACCATGAGATGAAAGATGGTGTTTTTTTTGACGTGAGGTACTGGTGATGAAAACTGCCGGAGGATGTCGCAGTCGATGACTTAAGGATGGAATTTCCACATTGCTTCTGGGTCCTCTTAATTATGCAGAGTGACACCAGCCCTTGGGGGTTGCTTGAACGCTGATCGTTTTGTAACAACCTTTAACGTGCAGGGATTTTATTTTGGACATCATCACTTCTATCTCAGGAGTGGATTTCAGTGACGTCTCCATGTTCCTGTCCAGGAAACATGAGAAATCCTCTCCTGTTCTGTACGGTCAGAGGAGGCTGGGGAGAGGAAAGGGCTTAGTTAGCTTAGTGATTGAATGGAACTGCCCTGCAGTGTCACATTGCCTGATGTGTTTAGAGATGCTCTTTGGTGCGCTTCCAGAGATGGGCTTTATCTTCCAGGAATGTAGAGCTGTATATGACGCTGTGTTTGCAGCTCCCAGTAATGCTCCTGTGATTTTTGTTTTGGATTGCTCTGAGCAGACGTGAGCAGAGCTACTCAGCAGTAGGAGCAGGGTAATAACACAAATAGCTGATATTTCTGCATGAGGTCCGTGTGGCTGGTAGTTTGCTTTAAAGCTGAATACCTCAAGACTCGCTCCTACTTTTCTGCTGCGCTATGCAGATGTGTTTAAAGTTGTTTAAATGAAAAAAATCTCTACGTTTTCTCAGCCCTAATTTTAGGATTTCAGTTCCTGATGTTATCAGTAGTTTCAGCAGGTCAATATTAAGATAGGTCACCTGAGGAAATTCTTCTTCTAACTTTTAGGAGAACTTTTTAACTCATTTATTACAGGCATAATATATGTCTCACTTCAAGTAACATAGAGGCAATTAAGGTATTGCAGTGACTAACGGGAATCTAATGCTGCTGTTTCATTCCTGGGATAGTTCGAAAGCCCCATGTCAAGTAAAAGTTACGCTGGGTGTCTTGAGTGTTCCCTATTGCAGCAATTTTTGGTGACATGAAAAGTTTTTAAGAACACAATGTTCTAGGAAGTTTGTAGCTGTGGCAGTAACCACTTGTAGCTGTCACCCCAGGTTTCATGATAAATCTTTGTGTTCCGATGTGTATGCACGTGCCCCTGGTCACGGCCACTTGCAAAACTTGTTCGAATAAATTAAAGTGCAGTGTCTGATATGCTTTCCCAGGCTGCTGTATTGTCTGTCCTCTAGCTCTCATTGAGAAGCGAACTTCTCAGCTTCCTCTGCCGCGTCGTGCTGTGCATGGCGAAATCAGGGAATTTCAGCAAGCTGGAGAAGGAAGTGAATGTTTTGTCCTCCTGCGTGGTCATGGTCAAAAGTACCCGGGTAAAGCCTAGAGGGGGAGGGGGGGAGGGAGGGGGGTGCATATTGAAAGAACTGCGGGAAGTGACTCCTTTTCTCAAGCGAATAGATGCGAAATCCCTGGATTTTCAAAAGTAAAAATGTCCAGCGATGGAGTTTTGTGAACCTGTGGTGTCTGTGTGCCTTTACATTAAGGTTAACTGTGAAACAAATGCCATGTTATACAGCTAGCAGGTGGTTAACCAAAGGGAATTTCACTTTGCTGCGGAGACGTGAAACCACAATACGTGTGTCTTCCTCCAGGTTCTTCAGTGGGCATTCAGAGAAAAAAATCCCGGGGGCGGGGGATGTGGGGAAGATAGTAAAAATTTCAAGTTTAGGTTCCTCTAGTCCATTCAGAGACTCTGACAGATCTGTTGGGTGGGTGGAGAGGGATGTGTCTGCCTTTAAAGGCTCTCCTGTCTTTTGTTTAGTGGTATCAAGATGTGTAATCAGGTTGTAGTGAAGTGTGCCTGTTGTAAAGGGCACTACTTCCAAGTACCCCCTCCAAATGGTACGTTTACAGTAAGGCTATTTTTGGATTCCTGCAAAAGGTCCCTTTTAAAAGCAGTGGTAGGAAACGTGAGGTTTTGGAGTTCTTGCTTTGTGCTGCTGTTATCAGGGACCGCTCTTACTGAATGGCAAACACTAAGCAAAATGTTTCTTTTGCTGAACAGACTAGTCGAAGGTGTCCTGCAAATAAAGAAAATCTAACTGGTGATGTTTTAGGGTTGTGTTTCTTTTTTTTTTCCTAATAAATAATAGAGGTCTTGGAGGGATTTTAAAAGGAAGAGACAAGGTAGATGAACAGAAACCAACTATTTCTGCTTGCTTTGCATCATAGGCATTTCTGTCCTTTCAGGTGGGTTGCTACCTGGATTGGCCTTTGTTTCGCAGAAGTAAGTAGGATAAAGAGAGATCTGGATCCAGAAGAGCATTACGCCATGTCAGATACTTTGTAATTTCTGTAGGAATCTCACAGAACCAAGAAGAAGTGCAGAGCTTTGTTCCCTTTCTGTAGCTGCCAATGCACGAATGTGAAACCTGCAGTCCTTGATAAAGAGTCTAGGACTGGCCTCTGACAGAAACCATTCATGTCTCATATAGTGATGGCTGTATATTTGCCCTGTTATTAATCTTATTTCCCTGAGGATTCTCTGGTGGCTTTTGTCAGCCCATGATTTAGCAACTTCCTGAGCCAGATGCTGCATCTGCACTCAGGCTTGAAAGCCAACAGACCTTTCTTCCTTCAATTCATTTGATCATTTTTGAAACCATTGATCCTTTTGCTATCCAAAACATCCCACGGCAGCGAGTTCCCAAATCTGATTATACCCTCTTTTTTAATGCAGTAACTTGCTTGGCTTGTGGGTTTTTTCCTCACTTGATACTGAATTCTTGCGTTACGAAAACCAGTAAGCACTAATTCTCTGTTCACCACCTTGTCCACTCGTGATTTTATGAACCTCAGACATCTTTTTTCCTACTTAAAAAGTTTGAGCTTATTTAATCTTTTCTTGTTCAGAAGCCTTTCTGTATCTTTGTACCTGATGCCCTTTCCATGTATTTTGCATGTTTTCTGCATTTCATTGACCAGAAGGTGACTCGAGCAGTACAGTGCTGAAGAGAAACGGATTTAGGAGTTAGAACAATGTCTTTTGTCTCTTTCTCTAATTCCCAGATTCTTTTTGGCTTTGTTGTGGCACCTGGTATGGTGAACATACCTGCCTTGGTGTGTGCACGGAGCTTAAAACTAACCTTAAAATGGCAAAGGACGTAACATTTGCTGAATGACTCACGAAAGATACCCTGCCTGTAAGTTCTAGTTCTGACTTTCTGTGGAAGGACATGCGAGTACTTGTCAGTTAAGACATAGGTTTGTGATTTTTACTAAAGGTCTCTTGCTAGAGAGGGAGAGGATGGCTTTACAGTGTTATAAGTTATCGTTCCATGCCTGTTTCCCTCCATTCCTTTCTCCCCTCCGAAACGGCACAGCTCTGAGAAATGGAAAGAAAAATCTTCCCTAAAACTGTCTTGGTTCCTTTCCCGATTCTGAAGGAAAACACTGAATTCGTGCTTCAGAATACCAGGATTACAGAACCAAATCACTTTATTCTTTTGATTAAAAGAGGAGAAGCTAAGAGGAGAACAGGAAGCTGATTCGGACAGCTTGATCTGTGCTGCCTGCAAGGAATTAAACTGCAAAAGTCTTCCTGAACTCGGACTTAAGGGATGGAAGGTGCTGTGCGTTTTGTGGCAACTGAGGAATTTTGTTACTGGCCTTATCGGTTTGTACTAATTCTGTTATTGTGGGAAAATAAAAGCATTAAGAAAGTTCAAATGTCATGGGCATGTGCTGATACATCCTTGATCCTGCAAAATCTTTAAGCACTGTGTCTCCTTTGTATATATATGCAAGCGTACTGGAAGGTACAAATGTATGCTAAGAATTGCAGGTGTTCAAGAAAGCTTGGGGAGGTAATATTATGAGAAAAATGTTAAATTTTAAATAATCTGAATGAGTTCTGAAACACTAGGCTTATTCTGAAACAGTTGGTCTCTCTCTTTTTGGAAAAAATCAGTTAATTTTTCAGCTTTACCACAAGTTAGGCTGTCCTGGAGAAATGGGACGGGCTGCATTTATTATATGGACTGAGATGAAATACTGTTGCAGACCAAGCTGAGATAGAGGATTAGCTGTTTTTTTCAAGGTATTTCTTGGTCTAGTGAAAGGTAGCTTTCTACAAACCCTTGTCCTGAAATAACAAGCATGTCAAAGATGTCATCAGACCTTGAACCATCAGTGTTTAACTTTCTTTTCTGCAGGACTCTTTTACCTTCCAGCCCCTCTGCTGTGTCTCTGAAGTCACGTTGCATTTGGGCTGCCATGCAAAGCCAGCGTTATGTATGCATCATGTTTCCTTCTGCTTCACTTGGGTTTTATTCTTTTCCGAGATCATTTTGTCTGGTGTTCCTCTCATTGTTATTAGACGAAATCCCCTTTGTTTTCCTGCCTTTTATTTTGATCCCCAGCCCCTTTTGTTTACTTTTCTCAGCCCTCTCAAGTGTTCTCCTTTCTAGCAGAAGACAGCCCTGTGCCAGATCTCTCTCCATTCTGGGTGCGTGTTACCTCTGCTTACAAAGCCGGAGCACCCTGCTGCAGCCAGAGAGTTCTCCCCTGAGCTGGGCGGTGGCTGCAGCAGCGTGTTTGCAGCACCCTGTACCTTCCCTGCTCCGACAGCCACCCTCTGCCTGTGCAGGGGCACGTCGAAGGGAAGCAGAAGGTGAAGCGGGACATGCAGTTTTCACCAGCTCTGCCGAAGACAGCATTGCTTTCTCAGCGTTTCTTCCACATCAGCCCTTCCACTCATCATCTTGTGCATAAACTTAGTGCCCTTCTATGCTGTCATTTCTTTTGGCAGCACCAAACTGGACAAGTTGCGGTTACTGGGAAGCTCTGAAGCTGGCCTACGTTCTGCTGCTGCAGATGTGGCTGGGGCCGGTTGCATGCTGACCCATTTCACTCACCCTGTGGGTGGTGAAACCCCATCGCTGCTGTGCTGGAGGCTGCAGCAGCCTCCTGCTCTCTGCCTTCCCCAGCTGTTGCAGGCACTGAGCAGTCCCTGGCAGCAGAGGCTTCTTGGAGTCACCCTTGGGTGTGAAGTCACTCCAGTCTCAGCTGTGGTTTAAGGCAACTTCAGGAGCTACAACCACTACAAGGCTGTTATTAAGAGCAGGGCTGCCCCGCTGCTGTGAGGTTGAGATCTAGAAAGAGAAGCCTGAGAAATTGGATCGAGGCATTAAAAATCCAGGAACTTTGTTCACTGGGATCAAGCCTTTTTTTTGTTGTTGTTACAAACAGGGGGGTGGCACAGGGAGATTACTCTTCTTTTTTTTTTCTTTTTTTTTTCTCTTTTTTTCTTTCCCCTTTCCTCTCCTAGTCTCCAATTGTTCTGCATTAGTCACCAGTGCTGATTAAAGCCCAGCCCAGATTAAATATATTAATATGACTCCTACCACTGTGTCAAGGAACAGGAAGGTATAAGCTGATAGACACACACAATCGCTGGGTCTGACCCTATGCATACAACAGGTGTCCATATGTCTGTCATCCCTAAGGTGGTGGTGGTTGGTGAAAAGGCTTGTGCAAGAGCCAAGAAAAAGGGAACGAAAGGTGAAACCTGGAAGGGTGGAGAAGGGAAGATGCGGGTGCAAAGCAGAACCGAAGAGCTGGCACAGGGGATTCGGCTTCCTAAGCATGTAGCTTTATGAAAACACTACATGGATCTGTATAGCTGAAGGTTTTTAGAGGCTGTAAGAACAAAATCTCTCGTCTTCTATTATTTCTCTAATCCTGACTAGTAGAATGGGGATGCAGAATTTTTGTCTGTATGGGGTGTCCTAGGATTGGAGTGTGCGTGCAAATGATGCAGCTCCCAGATGTGCAGACTTTGCAGAACACAGAATCACAGAACATTGCAGTATTTGAAGAATTGCTAAAAATGGCGTGCGATGTTTGAAAGAATTGAAATACCAGGCCTGGAGATACTTGGGAAATTTTGAAAAGCTGGTTTTGTTTTTGGAGAGAGTGAACTTGGCAGAACGAAAATTCGTATTGAAACTTAACCTCAGTTGAACTGTTGACTCTTCCAGGGGAGATGCAGAAAGAAAGAGCCCCTGTGATCCAGGAGGCCGAGGTGAAGACTGGGCACATCTGCAGGTCAGTAAAGTCAGGTTCAGGTCTCCTTCCAGACAGTCTGTCCAAGCTGCTGTCAGTATTTGCATGTGTAGTAGGAAAACTTCAGCAGGACAGAATGGAAGAGGCAGCCCTGAACAACCTGTCGCTTAGAGCCCTGCCCTGCAGCAGGGAAGGTTCCTGCCCTACCGCTAGCCATAGATGCACCCATGCCTGTGATCTAATCAAATAAACACTGCTCTGCTACATGCTTATAGGGATTTCAAAAATTTTCTGCTCTGTTCTCATTGTTTGTTGCAGCCCTGTGCTCCTCTGTCCAATTTATATTTTTTTTCCCCCATGTTTTTCTTGGTGTACAGTTTTCAAAGCCCAGTGCAGTACTTTGGCTGTGCTTTATTAATGCCTCGCGCAGCAGAGGGATTTCTTCACATCAGCAGACAGCTCTCCTGTTTATCTTCTGCGCTTTGGCGTCTGGCTTATTCGCAACAGCCTGTGACTCAATCCAACCTCTAAACCTTTTTGAGGAATTACCCCACTGGGGATTCCTCATCACGTATTTGTGCAATTCACTATCTCCAAAGTACGGAACTTTGTGTTTGTCCTTGCTGGATTGCCAGCGCTTTCCAGACCACCTACCCAGTTTGCCAGAGCCCTTCTGACTCCTTTCAGCAATGCGCTGGCACCTTCTTTTCATTTGGGGTCTGCGTGTGATTTTAATACATCTTCTCTGTCCCATCCCCTAAGCAGTTATAAAAATACCTGATTGTTAGGTCCAGGACCAATCCTTGAGGAGCCTTGCTGATATATTATCCCACCCCTTGAAATAATGTTTTTCAGAGTTTGCTTATTAAAATGTCATGTGAAAATGGCATTCGAACTCTCAGTATCTCTCACAGTATCTACTTTTTTGTTCTGTCCACAAGAGCTGTTATCCTGAAAGAGGAGGAAACAATCAGTTTGACCCTGAGTAGCAGCCCGCGTGGATTTGTCAAGAATAAATCACTTCCTTGCTGTCAGGTAGGCTCTTAAAAATCATCTGGTTGTTCTTTTGAGGGAAGAATGAAGTTAGTTTGTTTTCATTTTAAGATGTTTGTCCTTTCCAGGCTTCCCAAATGAGACTGACTATCTTTGGGAATTAAAAAATTCAACCAATTTCTTTTTATAATAAACTGTGCTGATTAGCATCAGCCCAGCGACTTTGAAAAAAACTCATGTAATCAACAAATACCTAATTTGAGTTCATGCTTCCTTGTTATCGCTTGTGTTTGTTGTGTTAACCGCTCTGTTACTACTGACTTTTGTAAAGACAGCAGGAACTGTGCATTTCTTGTATCAGATTTCAGCCCTTTTCGCTGGGTCAGAGTCCAACTCTTTCATCATCATCTTTCAGTTCAATATCAGGCTTGTAAATACCATATACACAGAAGTGAGATTCAGAAGGACGTTGATGAAGTTTGATGTAATTCTCTACAGATTCACTGCTGTACTGAGAGGGGAAATTCAATAAGACCAGCAGTGAGTAATGCCCTTCTTTTCTTCACCGTAAGAATCAGAAATTCAGATCCTGTCTTAGAAAACAGCGCAAGTGTTTTATGCTTGGTCTTGCTCTAGTTCTTCAGTAGATATAGATCAACATCTCAGGGCTACCTTCATGCAGCCTGGGAAAGCACAGAGGTTGCAGGTCACGTTTGTGCTGCACTTGCAGACTCACGGGAAAGTTTCCAGAATGACTGCTGGTTTTAAGTAAATGCTGCTTTTTCCTCACCTTTGCAAGCAATGGAGCCACATCAGTGTTGTAATACAGAGGAGGGAATACTGCAAGCACTGACAATAAGCGTGAGGGATTTTTATGTTATTGCCCACTAGTTTGTGCATGATCTGGTGTGATTCATCGTATTCGCAAAGTGGGAGAGCAGCTACGAAGAGCAATTTAGAAATCTCATCCAACTGAGCGGTGAGGAAATCAGACATAACAAAAGAATGGAAAGAGCTGCTGTACCCCAGGGCTTACTGTAAAACCTTCCCAGGTTCATGATAAAAGTGTCATGGGCCGTCAAGTCAGGAGAGAAGTCTGATCAATATCCAGCCAGGAGAGGGTCTAATGTGTGCATAGTGAAACCACACTGTCAGGATTTTAACTTGCTGTGATTTAGTTATAAGAGAGGTACCTGCATTAGACCTGCTGGGTTTTCAAGGCTCTCAGCTTTCTACGGATTCAGTAATTGAGCTTTCAAAATGAGCGTGTGCATCTGAGTTGAGAAATTTCCAGAGTATTCAAAAA
>WEIS01035293.1:24415-57147 GCA_013389965.1 Todus mexicanus
CCTTCCTCTTCACCCTCCATCCCTGCCAACAATGGACTGTGTGTCATCTTTCTTACAAACACTTCAAGAAGTGTTTGGTTTAGAAGCTGTGCCAAATATACCATTTTTTGGAGTAGTCAGCACTGGTTCCTGAGATAAGCGTGTCATGTCTTTGTCTAGTGTTTTAGCTGAGGTTTCAGGTGTTTGCTATGAATCTCCAGAGAGTATTTATTTACCTGTAGATCTTGAATACTTTGAATGTGATAGCTAATAAATCAATGTATAACATCGATCTCAGGTTTGGGGATGGAGGGGGCAGGGAGGCAGAGAAAGGAAGAAATAAGTCTATTTTTGAACAATAGTAAGTCATCAATTAACAAGTGGGGTTTTTTTGTTTGGGTTTGGTTTTTTTGCTTGACTACTGTTCAATAGCTCAAGCTGAAGTTAAGCAGGGTGTCCTGGTAGGCAAGTTGAGCATCAGTCATCAATGTGCCCCTTGTATGGAAGGTGACTGCCATTAGGCAGAACATCACCAGCAGGTGGAGGGAGCTGATCCTTCCCCTCTGCTCAGCGCTGGTGAAGCACATCTGGAGCGGTGAATCCGGTTCTGGGCTCACCAGTAGGAGAGACACATGGACATACGGGAGAGAGTACAGGAAAGGGCCACAAGGATGATTTTGACCTTGGAGCATCCATCAAACTAGGAGAGGTGAGAGCTGGGACTGTCCAGCCTGGAGAGGACAAGGCTCAGGAAGGTCTTCCCAAGGTGTACAAATATCAGAAGACTGATCCAGACTTCTCACTGACAGGACAAGAGGCTATGGACACAGGATGAAATAAATGAAATTCCATTTAAATATAAGTAAAAACTTCTTTTCACTGTGAGGTATTGAACCCAGGAGCAGGTTGCCTAGAGAGGTTGTAAACTTTTTGTCCTTGGAGGTGATGAAAACCTGGCTGGCCACAAGCCCAGGGACCGTGCTTTAGCTGACCTGGCTTTGAGAAGGGGCAGGTTGGACTGGGTGAGCTTCTGACCTTCCTCTCCCCGAGCTCAACTATTCAGTGATTTTTGCAAACTTGCCATTGATTGTGACAGTCATAAATTCGATTTAGACAAATAATTCATGTCTAGACCTGCTGTCTTCATTCAGAAGTTCCAGTAAGTTTCTTTTGGTGCTTCCTTTAGGTATTGGCTCCATGCCCATGTCCTTTTCTGTGAAGGTTAATTCCTTTCACTATTCTTGCATGCACAGAGAATTTTCCATTACTGAATTAATGGATGCTTAAAAGCTATTCTGATGTTTACTTCCTAAAAATCCCTTTCTTCATGGTCAGCCTTGGCTTCCAAATCAGTAAGCTTCTGTAGCCTTTTGGTGTGTTTATATTATCCGCTTTCATACTTGACCTCTCACTTGCAAAGAGCTGGAGTGGAAATCCCAAACTCCAGACACACAAACACAAGCTGACATTTTCTGAATTGAGAGTTCACAGCTCTTGCTTCAAAGAAATTCTGTGTGTCCAAATGTGAAGGATCCTGCACGCCTTACGCTGGGGTCTGGGTTTGTTGCTTGCCTCAGCTGTCAGCCTCTTAGGTAGATCCGACTCTTCCTGACTCATCAGCACTTGCATCAGTGATTGGAGTAATTGCACCAGTATGAACAACTGTGTAGCTACAGGTTATACTGGTTTGATTCGCTGAAGACCTGAAGAGCTGTTGCTGGTTCTGTTGCTAATAAAAGTGCTCCCTGAACTCGTTAGTGACTGAACTTTGAGTATTCAAATGGTGCCTGTTTGACAGGTATTAATGATATGTTGATATATTGACCAGGGCAGGCTTTGAACCACAGGCTGTTTATGGGCATCAGGTGATGGGATGGGGCTGGATGTACTGGAGACTGGCTCATTGTTCTTTAGCTGGGACTTTCAATCAATATAGCTTTCAAAGGTTTTGGTTTGTTGCGGGGGGGGCGGGGGTGTGTTTTGTTTTTTATTTGGTTGGTTGGGTTTTATGCACTTAAATAATTGCAATGATAATGCAACTTTTAAAGTATGTAACCCCCAAACGTGGGCACAGCCTTAAACTGCAGCAGTGTGCCAGGTCTCAGAGTTGGCCTCTTCCACCCAGGCACAGCAGATCAATTGCCACATAAAAGCGCAGGTGGATGCAACTTGCTGGTCCTTCCAAAACTGTCTGAGATAACTGGGGTACAGAACCAAGCCTGCCTGCTTGTTCATTCTTTCTCAGCCACAAGGAGGAAAAACATTTAAATAATGTGGAAAACCGTGACAAGAAAGGCCCAGGTGGCATGTGTAGCCGGTTACCATACAAAGTGGCTGTAGAGATGACATGAGGCTGAGATTTCTAGCGTATCCAGCCTAGGGCTTTCTCCATGAAATCACAGGGTTGTCTCATTGAAACAAGGTCAGAATAGTTGCACAAAGCTTGGTCTGATTGGTGGTAGCACCATCTCTAGAAAGACTACAGGGATGCCCCGTGTTGTGCACAGCACCATGAAGCGTAGCGTGTAAGTGAGACAGGCACTCTGTCTTCCTCGAATTGAAAGCTGCATACAGGAGACTGGAACTTGGCTTTTAAAGTCCAGTCAAACATTAGCCACGTTAATAGTAGGCCTTATTAAGCCTTCCTATAGTATTAGCACCAGCTCATAGACAAACTGCTCAGATTCTGGATTGCTCAAGTGGTACACAAATCCAGCTTCTTACTTACAGGCATTGGGGTCCTTTTCTGTAGATGCTGGAGACATTATGTGCCACTCTGGTTGAGGAAGCAACCTAAGAGATCAGTTTCGTGCAAATCTGTTAGAAGTTATTATCTGTTCTTACTATTAATTTTTGCAGCAAAACAGAAATACTTGCAAGTATGTTTAGTACAGGCATCCTTTGGGGGCTTGACTCAAAGTCATTCAGGTGCCCAAATTCTAAAAGAGGTCCAGGTAAAAATTTTGGCAGCTGCAGGATCTAGGTGGTTTACAGCTGCTGGGAACACAAAGGCACAAGCTGATTGCAGGGGAGAGTAAAAGGTGGTGCTTGCCTGCCTTCCCAGGCTGTGAGAGTGGCTTTTACTGCTCAAGTATTTCCCAACCTTGTTACTGCCCAGTGCATGTAACAACTGGTATTAATGCACCCAAGAGAGTACACCAGAGGCAGGAGGGGGAATGTCCTCACGCTGTTTTGCAATGCTGCGCATTTGAAGTTCCTCAGCTGTGCTGAGAGGAAGTGGTTATTCAGTTTTGCTGCCATTTCAGGAAGGATAAAGCTCCGGCAAACTTTCCCTGAGAGAGTCACCTGGAAACCACAGAGGTAAAAATTAAGATCTGCCTACTGCCTGACAAAGGAGATGCCACCAGGAGGAAATTTAGACAAGGTGGTTACAAACCCTGGGTTGAGGAGAAAGCCAAGACTGGTGCAATCCGCACTGCACAAGAGTTACACTGGTCAGTACACACTATTTTGTCCCCGCCAATAGCTATTCTTAGGAGTTGAAGGCTTTGACATTTTGTAGGAGGGGGTGCGGTGCCCTGCAACTGGTGTGTGTAGGTGCAACAAAACACAGCCTCAAAACAGTTCACAAAACAAGTTGTCACCCATTCTTTGGGTAGCAGTGACGAGGTGGTTGTGCTCATCAATTTTTTCCACTGCATGTTGTGCATCCCCAGGAGCTGTCATCATGCAGAGAGTTTAGGGGATTCCACCTCTGGTTATCAAAGGATGGATCTTGTGTGGGAGGGGAAAGCCTGCCTGCACCCCACACTGGCTCCTAGTCTCGGCCACAGAGACTCATTTAAAAAGATGATTTAGTGCACCTATAACTGTCTCTAAAACACTCTGGTCTGAGCCACTGCTTTGCTCAGTGGCTCTTGAAACAGATTCCACCTTACGCCCCTTTCCAGACGCTCCGTGCTCAGTGGCGAGTGCTGCAGAGCCATCCCATCTGCTGGGAGGTGACTTCCCAGTCTGCACGTAGCACAAAGCTTTTGGGTTGTGAGACACCTCCCATTGGTCCTCGCACACCAATGGGCACAATCTGTGACCTCTCTATTTCGGAATATCTTTCTTACAAGAAAACTGGCCCTGAAGAAGTGTAACACCATGCAGGTGCCATGTGGGCAGGTGGTGGTGTTACAGCTGGAGATGAAGTGCCTTTTGACAACCACTCTTCTCTAGAATACAAGAGGTACTAAGAGGAGCGATTGTGTGGTGGTTTTAGGGCCATGCTGTATGTCTTGGCAATTAGGGGCACTCAACCAGGGTGGCCAGTGTCACGGGCTCTGGGCCCTGCCCCAAGAACTGGTTTTGTGTTTGAATAGGGCAAAAGTGGGCTCTGATGATCACAAGTGGACTGCTCAGGATTGAGAGAGAGAGAGAGGGCCCAGCCTCCTCATGCCTGTTAAAAGAGATTACTTGTGGTTTTAAAGCTATTTTAGAGTCATGGAGGAGCTGTTAAAATTCTGCTTTATAAAAGAAGCCTCAAAAGCAGAGCTTATTTAGCATCATTCACCCTCCATTGAAGACCAAAATCCGTTCATTTTTTAGCACAAGCAGAGGCTGTACCTACACGTACATGTCTATTGCCTGCTATACCCAAGTTACAGATTCTCTGCAAACCACTGCATTCCTCCATCAGTCCTTGGTGATGCCATGTTACCTTCATCTATATCCCTTCAACTTTTCTTCGGAGGTTACTTTTCATGGCTAATTTTAGGCCTGACCTTGTGATTCCTGGTACTGTGAGCTTCAGCTTCCTGTTTAAAAGCTGCTCTCAGAACACAGCTCTATACTAACAAGGTTAGTCTGGATTTCTCTTGCTCTTCCCGCAGGCTGTAGCCACTCTTCTGTAAGATCTCGATGTGCTCTGGACTCTCACATCTCTTCCCTTCCCAACATGCTCACCTAGTGAAGAGCATTCCAGACAAATGAACACTGCCAAATGAGAGGCTGTCAAGAACAAGCAAGAGCATTAGAGTAGATCACCCATGGACCTCATTAAGGATTTTTTTGTAATTGCAATAAATGAAAAGACTTTATCTTCCCACTCCTGCCACTGATAGATGTGAGCTTTAACCACGTTTAGACCTCGTGCTCTCTCCAGGCAGTTGGATTCAGTGTGATGCCCCTCCCCATCTGTGTTGTGCAGTAGTGAAGCACAGACAGGCCGACTGCACATCTCTGCTTTGTTGCTAGTGTGACAAAGGACATGTCCCTCATGCTAAGAATCATCTTGTGTACGTTCACAGCTGGCATCTGTTTGATCCTTGACTACAGTTACAACTTGTCCCTCCCAGGTGAAGGTCTGCTGGCTTCATAGCAGAGGATGGTCGTGTTCCCATACAACCTGATCTGGGTTGAACCTGTTTTAGCAGGGCAAGTTGGACTAAATGATCCACAGAGGTCCTTTCCAACCCCCGCCGTTCTATGATTCTGTGACGTGTGCTTCTAGAGAGCTGTCACTGCGAAGGAGACCTTCCCAATCGAAGCACCCAAACATAGGGGAAGATGCTCCCCTTAGGAAGATGTCCATTCTTGTGTCCACCACACAGGTGCTGTTTTAGTGCATCACTCAACTGCCTGGAAAATGTGGTATGTTTTAGAGGTCATGCCGTGTTGTGAGTAAAGAGGGGTTTGGAAGACGCAGGCTGCTGGTGGATTTGTGCCCTGCTCACTTCAGTGCTGCTGTTGCTCATCTGGCTCTTTGCTTTGACTGTCCTGCTGTGGCATGTGAGCAGCAGAGGTGGGTTTTTGCAACATGCTTGAACAAGTCTTGGATGTCATTAAGGGTGGGAACCACTATAGCTCTTGTTTTTTAGGGACCCTACAACAAGACTCTTAGGGGCTTGCTCGACTGCTCTGGCCATGCAGAGCAGTCAGTGCTCAAGCAGCACTTTCTAAAATGTGCCCAAGTAAGTGTGTCTCACAGGTGACAAATGTTCCTGCTGGTAAGGATCAACCCCTACTCAGTTTTAGGGCTCCAACTGGGAGTGGTTTTGGTGGATTGTGGAGAGGTCCCTCATCATGGCAGCCAGGTTTAAAGGAAGATCCCTTTCCCTCTAGAGATGTCTGGTTCCCATCTGCCAGCTGGTTTTGGGGGTGGCACATGGGAAAGCTCTGTCCTTCCACCCAGGGTGGTAAGAACAGGCTTTGCAGAAGGTGGAGCAGGTGCTCAGTGCTGAGTTCAGAAGAGAACCTGAGAACCACAGATGATGGGAAGGAGGAGTAGGATGCTCTTTTAGACTGTGCCGAGCTGTGGTGTGCGTGAGTCACTTTGCATCCCACCAAGTCCCCCTTTCTTTTTGGTAGATGATGCTCTTCATCAGATGTCTGTGGACCTTTTCATGCCTTCCTGGATGCCTGAGCTTCTATGAGATGTGGTGGTGATGGACAGAATGAGAGCTGATTCCTCTGTGGTTGTCTGAGCTCCTCTTTTTACTCCTTTTCCCCCTCACATGAGCTGGGATTGCTCAGTCGAAGGACATCTGAGCTGCTCTCCCATGCGCCACTGTGTGTCCTGTGAGAGATGGAGACCCTGCCCTGTAGCGTGGTCTGAAATTTGCTTCCTGCTTTGCCCTGGGCAGGAAAGCCCCAGAGCTTTGTGAGTGGGACTAATGACGGTGGGGCTGCTCCCAGAGCTGGTATGTGTGCCCGTGGCTCTCCTCCCAGCCTGGGGCCCAGGTGGCAGGCCCAGGTGGCTGGCTCATGTGAACTGCAGCTGGCCCAGCCCAGGGAGGGCTCTGAGGGCACAGCTGGAGACAGACCAACCACAGGTTGGCACCTTCCCCTCTGTGCCAGCAAAGCACCGTTCCCTTGGGGTGGGCTCCTGTCTCAAGCAGAGAAAGTAGCTCCAGGCATTGCCCAAGTCTGGAGCACTGTGGCATAGGACACTGAGCTGTGAAACCCACTGTCCCGTTCAGCCGAGCCATTTTGGGCGTTGCAGGGGAGGTTTGAGACATGGCTGGAGGAAGTCTGGCTGCAGCAGGAACCAAGAAGCTCAGCAAGGCATGAGGTGTGCTGGTGCTGGCTGAAGAGCTGGCAGGGCAGACTCCAGGCTTGCCTGGTAACGCATGTGCTCCTCCTGTGAAAATTGCCTGTGATATTTGCGTGTAACCAAGAAGGTGTCTGTTGGTGATTTAAAAAAACTACACCACCAAATTGTTTTTGTGTGAAGACATTGGACAGAGATTGGGTCAGTGCAGGATGGGGGAGGAGAGGAGAGAGATGCTTTCAGTGGTGCCAGGGAGTGAATGGAGGTAGATCTGCAAGCACTGCAGAACTGGGTGCCACACTGCTCTTTCCTCCCTCCCACTCCTTGAGAAATAAGAGTGTGAAAGCCTAAGGGAAGGTGAGCTCCTGTGGCACCGAGGAGGTGGGTGTCAGCATGAGCAACCAGAGCTGCCTGCCTTGCAGGTGTCTGGCCCATCCATCAGCCAGGTCTCCAGAAGGTGTGCTGGAGGGCTGGCCCAGGGAGGGACGGTGAGGGAGCAAGTGTGGTTAGGCCAAGTACACACTTCAAATGAGCTTTTTTTAATGCCTTGTAGAAATAAGCTGTCTCAAACCCACAATCTGGTTCAGTGCTGTGCACAATGGAGTTCCATGTGTTCTGCAAGTATCTCAAGGTCCTGAAAGAGGCTGTCAGCCACTATCAACGCAATGCATCCAGAGCATGTGGTGAAGAGTTCCTCTACCAACAGCTTCCTACCAGTAAATGTAACAAGAGGATGAAAAAGTAGATGTCCTAAAGAAAAAGGAGAAGAATGCCCTGAGCAGCAGTGGGGGTGGAGAAAACATGGATGCTGTGCCACTTGGGATCACCGGTGCCTTTCAGGAGCCCCTGTCTAAGCAGCTACTGCAGCACCTTGTAAATCCCCACCCGACCTTGCTGGAGCTCTGACCCCCCAGCTAGGATGGCCCACAGCAGGGAATGCCTCAGTGAGGGTGCGGGGCTGTGCTTTGTGATTGCTTAGTGAGTGATTTGAAGCATGAGGCAGGAATGCTTAACCTGATTCCCCTTCCCTCTGCTGAGGTCTGGCTGGGCTGACCTAGTACTTTGTAAGAATTTCTTACGCTTTAGGTTTTTAGCTGAACACCCCCCCTGCACACACCAGCCCCCACCCCAATCACTTCTGGAGCATAGTACTAGGAAATATTACTATAGCATACTTTGAATTCACATAGATTTTGTAGAAAGAGAGTTTGAGACTTCCCTTTTTTAGAACGAGAGGCGCTGCCGTTCTGAGTACAACGGTGTGTGGCATCTTGTTTGGAATTTCCCTTGCTTTCTATATATACACGCGCAGCAAAGCCACAGGAAATGGAAGCTTTAAAAAATACCATAGAGCATAGGTATGTGCTGCTTGAACACACTTTATTCTTGTAGTCGGTTTTATTATTAGTGAGCGCTTAATCTGGAGGCATCATTTAAGGTTTGCTTTAGAAGATGTGATGTACTTAAATCATTGGAGGGGGAAGCAGACATTGCCTGAGCAGTTGGAGAAGATCTGAGAAGCTTTTTAGGCTCTATGCTGCCTGTCACTCAGAAGACGGCATTATTGCTGATCTCTCCCTTGGGGCTTTTGAGGTAGGGACCAACTTCTGAGGCTTGTCCTAGTTGCATTTTCTGAGATTCAGTGAGTCAGTCTTGCCTACAGCAGCTGTCGTGATTGTGTGCTGAGGGCCTACTTCTGCACGGCAACCAGCATGATTATTAGTAAACAGCCCTTACTCTAAAATCCCAAGCTAAGTACATGATAATTAGGTCCACCAGTAATGAGAACCAGCTTGCCAGCAGTTGGAGGTTGCATGGTCTGAAAGCCTCGCTGCAGGTGAGGCAGTTGCTTGGGAACTCTGAGCTTGTCTTGGGTTTGAACTCAGGCTGGTTTGGAGAGCGTAACTGAGGAAAGGCAATTTAATCGGGGGAAATTTTAGGTGAAGGGCTGGCCTAATCATGACGGTAATTAGACAAATACATCTTGGCAGCTCTTAATAGGTGAAGGCCCATTCCTGCAAGTCCCAGAAGAGACAGTTCTCCTGCCTCCTCAGGCCTATAGAGGGTACCTCTGTCTTTCTTTCAGTGTTAGCATGCCTCTCCAGTACGGATATTGTTCACAAGCAATGGGAGCTCTACAGCAGCGTTAACGGGCATTAGCTTCACCTGGTAACGGTGTTGGGTTATCTTGGATGCCTTTGGTTACTGGTACAGCCAATAAGGAACCATGTCCCATACCGTCACATAGTTTATCTGTGTGGTTTCAAGAGTCTCTTGTGTGAGTACTTGTCTCTGCAGTTTTACAGATGGTGTGTGTTTCAGTGACAAGCATGGTACAAATGGATAATGAAAGTTCATAAAGTTTATGCTGTTGAAGTTCCTGTCATTTTATGCAGTTAGTTTCTTACTCATTTGCCTTGGTTACTTTCTTTTGGGAAAGGAGCTGCGTTGCTGTTACCATTTAAGCAAACAGGACGGGCACTGCTTGGACAGTCATCCAGGTGGCAGAGAACACCGGTGTGAGGCCAGAAAGAGCTTTTCTTCATTTAAAGGATTCAAAACAACACTGGGAGCTCATGGCTGCTTTCACTTCAGCGTAGGGGCAGTGGAGCTGACAGGTTTTACACAGTCTGGTCTACAAGTTGAGGAACCTGAATTGAGAAAGTAGGTGGTGGTGCTAATGGCTTGGGATGCCATAATGTGTCTGTTTTGCCTGGTGAGGAGAGGACAAGTAAAGATTTTATACTGTTTCCTCAAGAGATCTACCAGAGACTTCGGTGTAAAAGTCAAAGCACAGGGTAAGAGACAAGTTTTATTGGGAGGAATAGTTTATGTCCTATAATTTGAAACAAATGTTTGCATGTAAGACACTGGTAGGTTTTTTTTCTTTCTTTCTTTCAAGAAAAAAATAGTTATGGCTTTTTACCAGCTGTAAAAAAAACTCAGTAGGAAATGGAAAACATAAAATAGCTCTGAAGTGAGATATTTTTATACTGAAAACAGCAGATCTGTCCTAGATTTTTGCCATAGGTTATTCATATTCCAGTTGTTTATTGCGTAGCTTTGGGTGGTAGGTGTAATCCACGTTTGACCTACAACTTGTGTCTGTTGGTCCAGGGTGGTCCTCTATGGAGATGTATCCAGTTTCCCAGCATTGAAGTGCCCTCCTTTCCCAGGATTTGGACTCTTTCTGTGCTTTGACAAGTGGACTAATTCACAGGTCTTGAAACCACAAGAACAGGAACGATTCATTTCTGTGTACTGCAGATTCTTATATCTAATTCTTTCATGTGCTTCCATTATCTGTAGGTCAGTCTGCCCAACTATACCCATGGGGATTATGAGTGGAAGCCTATAGCAGACTTCAGCTTCTGACTAGTATATATTAAAGCAGTGACGATCTCAAATGCAATAAAACACAATGCACTGCCAAGAGCTAACTGTCTTGTAATATAAATCAAATTTTGAAATGCCATATTCCACTGCACCAATCACTGGCACTATAGTGTTCGTGTACACTGAAACTGTTCATGCAGCTTGTATAATGAGAACAGACAGAAAAAGTAAGATTAGCTTATGCCACAGGAAGCTTAATCATATGTTTCTCAGCCTATATTCTGTGGGTTGCATCTGATCTCTAAGACCTTAAAAGGCAACGTATAAAATGGTCACTAAAAAAAAAATAATCTGTGCATGTTTTGTTGGGAGAAACAAGCTCGCAATGAATCACGTTTGCAATCAGTTCAAGATTAGATTTAGAAGTAGCACTGCACCTGTATACCGCATGTAATGGCTCACACATCTTTTTTGGTAATATCCTATCTAAGGCAAAATTGTCTTAAACCATCATCTTCCTTTGGGGCTGTAACATGGTCCCGAAAAAGGAAATACTAAGGAAAACATCCATAATCCTCATAAAATGTAGTCCTGGGAAGGAAGGAAAGCAGAAGACAGGAGCATTGCCATATGAAGTGAGCTTGCTTTAATTATGAAAAGTGATGGTTGCACTAGGCCTTTACTCTGTATCCCATCCTTAACTCCATGACATGGTGAGAAACATCTGCAGTAAAGGCTGAAAAAGCCTGTGGCCCCATTATATTTGTCCATTTTTAACTTCTGATACTTCTCAAAACAGTCCTCTGCTATTTGTTGAAGTTACCTCCAGCAGAGATAGGATAAGAAATTTAAGCTAGCATTGGCATTGTCACGGATGTGTGGCCAGGCAGGGTGCTAAATGTGTTCTCATGCATCTGAAAGGTCATCCTTCCTCTCACAAATGAGGAGTGATTTTTCTACATACTTGAAGATAGTCTGAGATACCAGTTATTTCATTACTTCAGTGATAACTGGTATCTGAAACCCTGACATTTAGTGAGCCCTTAGTATAGTTAATGGGACTATTTCACATTTAAATACTTAACTTTGAAAGAGCTTTTTGACCACTTTACTAATGTAGTAGAGCAACTGCACAATCACTTTTATTATAAAAATAATTCTTAGGTAAAATAGGAATACAATTGATAATTACACAAATGCACATTTACAAATGTGTAAAATATTTACTTATAGCACAGAAAAAAATAAATATCCCTGTACATTGTTTCTGTGCAAAAAGACAGGCTGGTTTTAGTCAATAACCAGCCCTTTTATCTTTTTTCACTTCTCCTGCTTTCAGTTGAATGCAAAGGATTTTCAGATCAGATGTCCAAAAGTTAAGCCTCCGTAGGCAAGAAAATACTTCCACTTTTAATCCAGATAAAGCACAAGATTTTTTCCTATCTTCTGCCAAAATGCTCCTCCCCTGTTCTTCAGCCTGCATTTTTGGAAGAGGAGGAAAATTTCAAGTTCAGTAACTTTTTTCACAAGCCTTCAGACTTCTGTAAAGAATTCGACTTGGATAGGAGTCAAGCTGCACTCTGAAGCTAACTACCACTGTAAGTTTTGCTTTAGTTCGTAGTAGAATTCACATCACGCTTGCCTTCCTCAGAGTTGTCAAAAATATTTCTTCATAAAAACAACTTGCTTTATCTTGAAGTCTTTCATACAGTCCAAGAGAAAGTGAAAACGAGTAAGAGGTAGACATTGTTCATCCTCCCCATTCCTAAGAGCCGTCCATTTGAATTACTCTGTTGTTAGGACTTTAGGAGGTATGTATAGAGCAAAGTTTTGCTGTCTATAAAGTAGTGATCGACTTACATGCCGCACATCTTGTGGTCACTGACAACATTCAGCAACATGCTTGAGGAATTCATCACTGAGTTCATCACTGAAAAACCTCATACAATGAGGGCATCTAAGTTCACCCTGTGCCCTGCCCACTGATGCCAAGTTTTCACTGTCCACAGGAGGAGAAGCTTGGTCAGACTGTGAAGATGTTCTTCTTGTGCCTGTTCGGCCTGGGCTGTTGCCTCGTAGATGTTCAACATTTGTCTGTACATGCGTATGATTTTGGTTACCAAGGTGAACTCTGAAATGACTATTTGTGTCTCTTGAGTCCTAGAAAGAAAAAGAAGAGCTCTTGAAAGAAATGCACCTCTTTAACAGAGTATTTTATCAGCTTTATCCAAAACACTGCTAATGGTTTTTTATCAGAAGATTTATAAATAAAATATCCAGCAGTTCTTGCAGTTTTGTAATATATTTGTAAAGGCAGCTTGTAGAAGACACAATATAATGAGTATGCTGCTTCAAAGATGCCATTGTTAGAAAAGTAATGGCCGTCCTTCTCTTCCTTCAAAGAATTCACCTTTATGATTAGAAAGAGATTATTATGTGTGTATTGGAAAGCATTTCCACCACATCTGATTATGAAATATTGTAAGTTTTTGATAGCTGCACTGAGCTGAAATGGTTTTAGAAGTACTAAGATTTAAAATGCATATATATATATAGATAAGTGCGTTTTAGACCCGAATCCTGTTGAGAAGCTTTAACTGAAAAAGCAGCATGTTGCTTTCTTACCTGTCGTCTTGCTAGCTGGTGTTGAAGACATGCAACTTCTGCCTGAAGCTCTTGTATCTTACTCTGTGCTCGTTCTCTGTCTGATCTCTCAGATGTGAAATCATCTTTATAAACTAGGACCTGAAAAACAATTATGTTAATATTTTATAAATTACATCACTGGCAGGTTAGAGTACATAGTTGAGGCTGAGATTCCTTTGTTTATAAATACTTATTACCAGTATTATCTCCTCTCATATCTGTACTTTAAAGGTTGGGTTTTTTCAGATGTTTCATAATTTGTATTAAAGCCAGCAGAACTGCACGCAGTTCTTCCAGTAGTAAGTTTCCTTTAAATCTGTGTTAAGTATCTATACAGCCAGATGTGGCAAGATGAGTGGCAAATGTCAAAAGAAACTATTTTATTTTTCCCCCTTGGACTTCAGTGGTCTGGGGAGAAACTAAGAATTCCCATCTCTAGGAAAAGGAAAGGTAATGACCTGTTGTTCCAGCATTTGTATGCGCTCATTATCTCCTTCGCTAGTCTTCTTCAAGTCTTCCAGTTCTCTCTTTGTTTTTATGCATTCATTCATTTTTTCTTCCAGTAGCTTGTTTAACCGGAATATCTCCTTGTGCATCAGGTCAGAATTGGTTTGTGCTGAAGTGACGCCATGCTGCTGCTCCAGGTGCGACTTCATCTCTTTTAGCTGCAAGTGGAGTCGCTTCACATACTCATCCCTACTCGCGTCGTATTTCTGCCATTTGGCATTTAAGTCTTCCACCTGAAAGATTACCCAGGAGAGTTGTGAAGAGCATGAAGAGACAAGCTTCCAAGCTTTCATAGACTGTCTACATGTGCAGGACCAAAATTCTCTAAAAGATAATGTAATGTGCTGACTCAGCTGCTGAGCGTGGATAAGCCACGTGACAGGGTAGCAGCAGCAGACTGCCGTGCTGTAAGCCAGGCTCTTCCCAGGCAGCCCTCCCCATCTGCCAGTCCATAGGGACAGGATTAAATAATATGGAATGGGAGGGGCTGGTGGCCATCCTAGGCCTAGCGCTGTTCTCCTGGCATGGGATACTGATACCTGGAAAGAATACTGTGTTTTTAACAACGAAACACCGAGACATTAAAAACAATGTAATAAGTTGTTGTTAGCTAAAGGAACACGGACTATGTGCCATGCTGAAAGGACTAAGAACCATTTTGGACTTTCACTGAACTGTCATTGCATTAAATTAACCAGGCCTTACATGCTTAAAATTTACTGTAATTCAGAATATTCAAATCTTAATCTTGTACAGAATGAAAGTACTCACGTGAGCTACTTTTTGTTTTAACATCCTGTTTTCGTCTTGTAGGTTGCAGATAAGAGCTTGAAGTGAAGTTTCATTGTCTGAAAGCTGAAATTTTCACATAAAGGCAGTGTTACTTTAGCATAAAAATCCCAAATGTTACTTTACTTCCAGTATAAAAGTGTAGCAATCATTTTAAAAGTCCTTTAAAACTATTTGCTATCAGCGAAACGAACACTTACAGCTAGGTCTACTTATTTCTATATAGTATATTTCTGACTACTAAGTGTATAGCTTACACCTTATTAATAAGCAGAGCAAAAATATACCAAGGTGGTAAAAACCTGAGTATAACGTTTTAAATAGATTTGTGTGGTGTCATAAAAGCCTACCTGTCTTACCAAATTCTGAGCCTACTAAAAGTCACAAGAAAAATACCAGACATTTTACAGGCGTGAGGGTCTACATTGGTGACAACAGAACTTAATGGTTCACATAAACTCTGTGGAAACTGCTCGGATTGGGGGAACGCGTGACATGGGCACAGATGTGCCTTCGTCTTCCTTTGTTATTACTGACGATTTGGGCCAGTACTAGGAAGAAATTACTGAGGGGAAAAAAACCCTGCTTACCAAATAATTGACTAAAATGATACCCCTTTTTTACAGTTGTGACATCTGCTTAAAAAAACCCCACGTACATGAGTAATATAGAGCACTTTTGTACAAAATTCCCTAGAATCAGCTAGTACTTGCATCTGAAATTTCTCTTCTTCAACAGGGAAGTCCCCACTGTACAAGGTTAGCTACTTATTACATACATCAAAGTCAATCAAGTTTCCTGTCTATTAATTACACGTAAAATATGATAATTCTGAATGCTTCAAGTCCCCTAAGTCCTTTTTTTTTCTTGTATCTAGTCAACCTCTATCTATGTCTTACAGAAAACTTCAATGTGAGTAAGTTCTCTTTGGAAATGCTCCTGGAATGTTTTCAAAGTAGAATTGAGCACGTATAGTTTATCAAAAAAGCACAGAGGAGTGGTCATGTGAAACAGCACTGCTACGACAGAGCTGTAAGAACATGAGACGGAATTATTCTTTTTTGTGAGAACTGGCTGTAGCATCCTACTCAATACTCTGATCTGTTATTTGAGGCAGCACCTCTGACATTACTTCCTTCTGGTGTTACCATGAATTACCTAACAACTCTGAACGATCATGACTCGTGGGACAACAGAACACCACCATCTACCTCTAGCCTACACTGAAAAGTTTCAGCTAAGGCGTTGATCGGGCAAAGCCACACAGGCATTAGGAAAATACACCAAAATCCAGGTGTTCCTTTCTGCCTCTCAGAAGCATTTCCGCAACCTTCCTATCATGAAGCAATTTTTCTAAACATTCCTGCTGGAGAGAAGCATTGCCTTGCACTTGCAGGCCAGGAGGGAACCCCAGAGCCGAAAAAAAATTTTGTTTTTTTTTTAAAAAAAGGTAAGACACCTTGACTTATTTTCTGCAGGTCTGTACTACACCTGCAAAACCAAATCCCAATCCAAGAAGGCCATGAAGTATAGAGTTCTTAATATAAGTACTGCTTTAAGATATCTTTACTCCTTTTTTGTGATTTAGATGCTAAAACAAGTAATTAGGCGACAGCACCTCCAAAAGCACAGCACCATCTAGTGATGCACAGACATATGCTGTGGTATGAAGAAGGGATGGCCTCCTGTATACGCAGGGAAGAACTGTAAGCGTGGAATTGCTGAAGTTGGAAGGGACCTCTCAAGATCCTCTCCATAGAAAGCTCTGATGATGAGGTGAGATGGTCAAAATGCAAGTAGCTGCCAACTGCTTCCATCCTAAATTTTTGGCTCTCAGAATTATTGAGAGCTTGCCATGGTAGTCTTTTTACCCTACATGAAATTACTTAATGCAATGTTTTTTACCACTCCCCACTTACAACTATCATACTGTGTTTAACACTTCAGAAACATAGCAGAACATAAGAATACCTGATTAGTTCTTTCGGTAGGCGTCTGGTCATCTGAATTCCCCTTCTCTTTTCTTTGCTTCTCTTCTAGACATTTTGCCAGATGTTGACACATTTCTGCTGTGGATGCTAATTTGCGCTGAAGTTGGTGAGTTTCATCAGTGAGTGAACGACACAAAACATCACTGGTGGCCTGAGCCTTCTCTCTCTCTGCCAAGCGCTTCTGAAGTCGTAAGATTTCTCTCTCCTTTTCATATGGAGGCTGATTTATCATCTGCTGTATCTCTCCATTTTTCTCTTCTAGTTGCTGATTCAGCTTCTGAACTTCCTAAATATAAGGGGAAGAGGAAGTTATTTAAAAGCAAAGCCAAAATATGTGCAAGACTGAATTCCATAGTGCCTAATTCCATATGGCTCCTATACTCACGGCGAAGTACTTAAGAAGTAAAATACATCCAATTCATTTCTATATAATCACTTGACCTTGGAACTGACAGATAAATCAATCAAAGTTAAGAACTGCTCGGGCAGCTGTACAAGCACTTCCTAGTCAGTAGAATGAAGACAGGAACAACCATCAAAAATTCAGTAAGACTTCATGAAAAGATGCAGAGCAGCAATAAACTAAAGATGGAATTGGCAAGAAACAAAGTATCTCGGAAGGATTAACAATGGGGACTGAGAAATGCTTCCTGGTTGCGCATTCTAAATTACCAGATTAAGGAGAGATTTGCCTCAAAAAAACCCCCCCGCAAACCCAAAAAACAATAGCATGACTTTCTAGTTCCAAAAACCAGTGAAGTGTATTCGTTGCCTGGCACTATCACAAGGACAAAGCAGAGGGAGCACACACACCAACATTCCCCCCTAGGAAAGGATGAGTGCTAAGGACAAGCGAACAGAAAATCCGATCCATGTGCGTGGCAGCAACGACTGTTTTGGCCACAGCTGGCTCCCCAGCATCTGTGAGGAGATTAGACATGCTCTTAGGAAACAGCTGCGTATCCCACTGCTGCACGTTCTTGGTGAACTGGAAGCTCTACAGGATCATCTGTACTGCGGTAAGTTAATGTCTCTGCAGGTGTTTTGATAAGGAATAGGTTTCCTTGCTGACTGGGGTAATCCATTCTGTAGCACCATGCGTCTGAGGTACACCAGTCCTGACTTTGTCAAAACCAGCTCGTGCTCCATAGCCTCAAGAAGTAGCAGATGCCAGTAACAGAAACCTCTGCATTACTGCTCCTCCAGAATCAATGATCCCCTGATGCCAGCGGAGATGATGAGACACATACAAGGCTTACTCTGCCCTTCCAGTTCTTTGGGATTGCTAGTGGAGCTGTAAATCACAGGGAGCACTCTCCTTTGCCAGCACGTAAGCTTCATAGGATGTCTTTTTTTGGTTATTATGACTCTTAGTGACAATTTTTCAGCATTCTGGTTGAGCATAAAATAATTATTTCTAAAAAGAATAAAACTAATCTGATTTACAGAAATAGCACTTGTTCTTATTACTGATATTTAAATTCTTTAGCATCACGCAAAATGCTAAATTTACCCCTTTGCTATAAAGACCTTCAGCACCAGATTTCAAAATATATTTAGATGCCACAAGTTTGTCCTCTGCCTGCAGAGTGTCAGTAAGATCATCTCTTATACAAATTTCCAAACTTGAACTTTATTTAAATGTATTTTAGGTGAGCGTCATATATGGAAAATGTTTTGTATAAGCATTAGGTCAAGAGATTACTTATGACAAAAATCCTTGTTTCAATTTTAAGCACTTCTTGGTCTGGAAATTCCTTTATGCAGCTTCATATAGAAAGAAACGCTTTAAAATTCTTCAAGTATTTCAGAGTGAACAAGGCAAAGTCTTAATGACAGCAACAAAAACAGCACTTGTGGCAGACGGAAGGGGATGCAGTTTTGAGACTTTTTCCTACCATAAGAGTTACCGATTTCCCCAATTTATCTCCTCACAATCCAGACTTGCCCGTTACTTCTCCAAGTATTAATGTGCTGCCTTAATGTCAAAGCAAAAATCCATTTTTAAATGCACTTTAAAAAAAAAAAACCCAACACATTAAGCGCCGAAGTGCTGGCATTAGTTGTTTATCTTGAGGAGCAAAACTGTTGCGTCTGATTAAGAGCAGGGTCTTCAGTATGTAAATACGGAACTTTCCAATTCAGGGGTGGGGTTTTTTTCTATTTTTCCTTGCGAACATAGGTGTGTGAAGATCTATAATGCCAGGCTCAGCTTTTGTTTAGGATTTTAAGGTTTACCGTCTTCACTCCAGGCAGGGAGAGCTCCTGTAGATAGAGCCGCGGTGCTTTGGGCACAGCCCCACTCTGGGCACCCGGCCGTACGAGCAACCCTAAGCATCACCGCGGGGGTCACACCCTTTGCTCTCCTGGCCTCACTAAGCTGCAATTCCCCCCCCCGGGCTCTCCCCTCCCGCGGCTTTACCTGGCTCAGCGCTTCCACCCTGCGCGCCGAGAGCCGCTCGCTGTGCCGGAGCTGCTCCCGGGCCTGCCCCAGCTGCTCCAGCAGGCTCTGCACCAGCGAGGGCGCCGGCTCCTGGTGCTCCTGCTGCTCCTGCTGCTGCTCCTGGTGCTCCCGGTGCCGGGCCAGGCTGCCCCGCAGCTCCCGGATCGTGGCCTNGGAGAAAGCCCCGGAGCTCAGAGCCGCTGCCGGAGTTTCCCCGGCTCCCAGGGGACTTTCCCCGCCCCAGAAACGCCCAGAAAATCCTCCAGGGGTTGGATCTGGAGCCGGGAGGAGCAGCGCTGCAGATCTGGAGGGGAAGCTGCCCCTAGGAAAGACCTCGGAAAAGGTCATAGAATCGTAGAACTCTTAAGGTTGGGATCATCGAGTCCAACTGTTAACCCTATTCTGCAAAATTCACCCCTCAACCATATCCCCTAATACCCCGTCTAAACGCCCCTTGAACACATCCAGGGATGGNCTCCCGGTGCCGGGCCAGGCTGCCCCGCAGCTCCCGGATCGTGGCCTCCTTGGCCGCCAGCTGCAGCTGGAGCTGCTTCAGCTGCTGCGCCGACTCGTGGTAGAGGCCGCAGAGCGCGTTGTAACGGGGCACTTTGCTCTTCAGGCTCCGGTTCTCTCGGTGCAGCTTCTCCAGCGTCTCCTCCACCTGCCTGAAGCGGGCCACCAAGGGGTCGGTGCTGCTCGCCTCGCTGACCGAGCACATGGCCGGGGGAGCCGAGCGCCCCTCCTCTCTGTCCTGCAGCAATCCTGCCAGGTGCATAGACCCCTCACCCCCAGGTGCAGCTGATCCAGCCGCCGGGTTCGCTCTGTCCCTTCCCCAAGGGGGCAGTGGCTCGGCCGCTCCGCTTTAAGGGCTCCGGGCCTGCCGCGCCTCCCCCGGGGCCGGGCCGGGCCGGGCTCCGCCCGTGCGGGGCGGGGAACCCCCTGCGGGGCCAGGCCCGGCGGGGAACCCCGGCCAGGAGAGAGAGGAGGGGAGGAGAGGCCGGGGCTTGTCGGGACGGGGAAACCGGGAGGGAGGCTGCGGGATGGGTTCGGGGGGCGGCCCCGGAGGCGCTGCGGGGAGCAGGCCCCGGGGAGAGAGAGCGAGGTCGTGCGAGGGAGGCCCCGGCCCGCCTGGAGAAAGCCCCGGAGCTCAGAGCCGCTGCCGGAGTTTCCCCGGCTCCCAGGGGACTTTCCCCGCCCCAGAAACGCCCAGAAAATCCTCCAGGGGTTGGATCTGGAGCCGGGAGGAGCAGCGCTGCAGATCTGGAGGGGAAGCTGCCCCTAGGAAAGACCTCGGAAAAGGTCATAGAATCGTAGAACTCTTAAGGTTGGGATCATCGAGTCCAACTGTTAACCCTATTCTGCAAAATTCACCCCTCAACCATATCCCCTAATACCCCGTCTAAACGCCCCTTGAACACATCCAGGGATGGTGATTCACCCCCCTCCCTGGGCAGCCCGTTCCAGTAGCTCACTGCTCTTTTCGAAATCTTCTGGTCCTTAAAAATCCCCTCAATCAGCTGGTTGGTGTCCCTGGCCTCGGGGCTGGACCTGGAGAAGGGGATGCTGAGAGAAAAAGCAGCTGCCTGGCACTGAGCAAGTGCCTCTCCCGCTGCTGGATCGCGTTTTCAGCAGCAGCACAGAGGTAGAGCCCGTTAGCCAAGGACACAGCTGCTGGAGAGGTCGTGATGTTGGGGTATCTCTCATGGGAAGAGGGGATTGCGATAAACTGGGCTGCTGTCACGTAATTTTTGGCTTGGTTTGGTTGTGTCCACAGGATTGTGCTGGTAGGACAGCTTAGAAGAAAGAAGCCTTAAACCGGTACATAAATAAAGCCCAGGTTACATCTGATTGTTAGTAGTAATAATGTTTGCTGTGTCCATATATGTGCATGTGTAGAATAATGTATACAACCCCGAGCTCTGTATGTGCACGCAGCACTAGCATTGGCATAATCGTAGAAGATGTTTCTGGACCAAAAAGCACATCTGTCCGATTATAGACCAAGTGAAAATGGCTGCATGCAAGTGGCAGAGGGGGCAAAAAGAGAAGACTTTAGTCCATGTGATAGCAGCCTCCTGTCTTAGCACCTTAGCTACTTGTAGGGGTCAGGGTAAAAAGGCACGGCAATGAACAATTTGCGTGGAAGAACTTACAGGAATCAGAACGTGATGAAAGGAAGAGATACTGAAATTCCAAGTCAGGATGCTCGATTCCAGCTGGTGATGGATTGGAAGCCTCATGATACTGATGTGTATGAAATACAAGATACAACATTTTAGCCTTTCTTGAAGACGATGGGTCTAAGCTGAAACAAGAGAGATTGCAATCAAATATAAGGAAAACTATCTCCCCGTAAGGGTAATTGAACACTGGAAGTGCTTCAAGCAGGAGTTTGGGCTAGAGAACTCCTGAGGTCCATCCCAACGTGAATTATCCTTCAATTCAATTCAGCTTTTTCAAGGTGGGAAGTTGTTACCATGTCATCTCATTTATATTAGAAAGGGTTATCCAAAAGATTAACAGTAATGCATTCAAAATGGTCTGTTAGTTTAGCAATCTCTAGAAATATAACTGTGGGTTATGTGCAGAGAAGATCCTGTGTGAAAAAAAAATAAAAAGAAAGGATAAAATATGTGCCTAAGGTACAGGACAGCGATGTGTTTGTTATTTCATCTTACAAGTAATGTTAATACCCCATGAATAAGAACAGTGAAAAATCTGTGTGGAAGTTGAAGGAATACAGCGCTGGGCTTTTTACTTCTACAGAGTTACATCTTACAATGTTATGACACTGAGGTTTTTTCTGTGAAGAAAGTAGAAGTCCCTGCTTTAAAGTACCTGTGCTTTATAGTTTTCATATGCGTTAGTAGAAAAAATGAAAACACTCCAGACTTCATTTTATATTTTCATCATCACTGTGCTACGGTCAGAGCTAAGTGAAACATCTGGAGCAAGGTTGCTTTTGCTGGCTGTCAAAATGTTTTGTAGGAACGTGTGATGAAGCTCTGGTAATGGCGAAACCCGTTTGGCCTCCTGCCTGTTCATACTGCAACAGAACTCAGAAATCCTGACTCTGCAGATGGGGCCGTGATGTCCTTAGAGTGAACATCAGGGAATTCAACTGTGAAACCGAATGCTTCCTAGTACAGATATTGTACGAGCATATTAAAATCAAGTGTTGCATCTGATTACTGAAAATCTGGTATTAATAGCACTTGGGATGAAGCCAGCACTTCCCCGAGGAAAACACCACTGACTTAAGGGAAATTTGACCTGCGTAAGTCTTGAGTAAGAAATTGATCCCGTATGTTCTCGGGAATGCCCTTAGATGACTGTTTCCTTTTGTCAATTCTGAGGAATTCCTGGGAATTCAGCAAGAGAAGCTGGTGCCAGAGAGTGAGTCACATCTTAAGATGCGTTTCTTAGTGTACCTGGCTTTTCCTGGATTGCCTCTCATGTGCTGTTCACCCGATTTGCTGATACAGCAGCTGATATGTGGCGTGGTATTTTTGTCCTTTTTTGGTTTTAGACAGTCAAATTTAGACTTACTAAGTACAGTAATTCTGGCCAGCAGTAACTGTGTGAACAGGTATGCTCTGCGCTTATTTACAGAAGGAAAAAACTTCCTTTTCCATACCTTACTGGTCTGAACTTGAAATACAAGGTGAAGTTAACTCTTCCTCAGCCTAGGATGTAACAGGATATTAAAGCCATGTGAGAAAAAAATTAACCTCAAGTGAGATTTTGTTAAAGAAATCATACCAAAGTTCACCAAGTAATTATATGCACATCACAGCCAACTATTACAATGAATGAGACGTGTCACACAGCGTGTGATTAGATGCTACCTAGAAACAAAAAGGAGATGAAGCAGATCTTAGGAAACCAGGAAAAAGGACAAGTGAGCAGTATATTTACTTAGATTAAGTGTGCATAGACATAGATATATTGAAAACTTCATTTTAAAAGATGAGTTACTTGTAGAATTGGCAAGAATAGTCCCTTGGAACATAGCAGTTATATCTCTGAAACGTTAGTGCAGATAATATAAGCATGAATCTCCATATTTCCAAGTGTAATTCTGTATGGACAAAACTACAAAACATATCCAGGGAGTGGGGGGGTCAGTGTCTGTCATTTTCCAAAACTGACATATGCTCAATCTGCAAGAAACTGTTTGTACTTCTGAACTCCAGACATTGTTCAGCCAATCAAGCTGTGTTTTCCCCCATTGTCTTAAGTCACCGCTAATTGTCCTGGAGGGTAAGTCATGACCTAATGACACTTATGAGACGTTCCATTGCCTTGAGCTGCTTTACCTAGGCAGAACTGATTAGAAATGAGTACGTGATCCTCTCGCTGTTGTAGCCTGAAAAAAAATCAATAGTACTTCGTGTTTCCTTTGCTGTTGATTGTGCAGTGTGAAAGGGAATAAAATAACGTAACAGGTTTTTCCCGATGAAATCATCTGATATGCCCACTGCTGCAAAAGACGCCCACCTTAGAGCTCTGTGTGCGCCCGAGAATCTGATTTTTATGCGGAGCAAGTAGAATGTTTATGCTTCTTTGACTCATAGATTAACATTTATTACAGCTGCAGCCATGTTTACACTTTGTGCAGGGGAATGGGTAAACATCCGTTACATACATCACTATATTGAATGTTCTGATAACTTAATGTTCTGCACATTTTACAGCTGGAATGGCAAACTCATTGAGAGGTCAGCTCAAGGGCATTTGGGATTGCCAAAACTGGGCGAACTCATTGCTGTGATACACGTACGTAGCCATCTCTGCGCGGAGGCTCTGATTTGAATCACACCATTCCTCTTTCAGTCTTGTTTTCTGCTTGTACACATAAAAATATTGTGTGTAGTTAGGAGAAATAGAATGGAGTTTGTTTATTTCCCGTGCAGGCTCTTCCGCACATTTGTGTGGTGGGTTTTTTCACAGGATACCAAAACCAAAAGTATTTCGATTCTTAGGGCAGAGTGTCCTAAACCACAGAAGGGCTGAAACGACCAGAATGAAGAGCCATGACATTGGTCAGACCCAAAGCAGTCCTCTTTTCCCTGAGAAGTGTTTCTTTCCCATTTATTTGGACTAAGATGGTTCAGCTGTATCATTATAGGTGTTGGTAGATAAGCAAGATAATCACTTGTGTGTATCTCTCACAAATCTTTTGATCTGTTCAGGTCTGTATCCAGGCAACAGGCTGCTATGTCTTGTTGCTGTTTAGTGCTTTAGATCTTCGCTGTGATTCACCTTTCTGTTAAGTCTTACTAGTCCTGTAATGGATATTCCTCCTTCCTCCCCCCAAGTGTGCAGCTATTTCAGGCCCTGCATTAGTTTCTTCTGGGTATTTTTACTTCTTGCAGTTTCTGTTTTGTTTGCCCACGGCACAGTAGTACCAGTTCATTGGGTCTGGCTTTACAAGCTGGAATTTAGTCCTGTTGCTGATGCTGCCTCTTGATCTGAGAACTTCAAGCCACATGCTTGGTCCTTTAGGAAACTCTATCATGACATAACTGATTTTTGAGCTGTAATGTTATTTACGGCAATGTAAAAAGCTCTGCTTGTTGAACACAAGTTATCAGCAACTGGAGACAGTTTTCATCCTCACAGTCCTAGACTGCTACAGCTACCACTCCTACTTAAGAAGCAAGTTACTTCTTCGAGCTTGTAGTTTATAAAACTTAGGAGTTTGCCCACGTCTATTGATTCCTGGTGGGCAGGGCAGGATATGCTGGCTTGTATTTGTCATAGGACATTTTTTCCTGAACCAATGCTTTGAAATCATAGGATTATTTAGGTTGGAGAAGACCTTTAAGATCATCAAGTCCAACTATTAACCTAACTCTTCTAAGTCCACTGCTAAACCATGTTCCTAAGCACCATATCTACACAACTTTTAAACACATCCTGGGATGGTTTAAAATGACTTCTCTGGGCAGCCTGTACTAGTGCCTGACAACCCTTTCTCTGAAGAATTTTTTCCTAATGTCGAATCTAAATCTTGCAGAAGTGGAGCCCATTTCCTCTTGTGTCACTTGTTACTTTTGAGAAGAGACTTGCACCCACCTCTCTGCAACCTCTTTTCAGGCAGTTGTAAAGAGCAAGAAGGTCTCCCCTGAGACTCCTTTTCTTCAGACTGAACAGCCCCTGTTCCCCCCAGCTGTTCCTTGTAAGACTTGTGCTCTAGGACACACAAGTGTTTTTTAATTGCAGGAAACATTCCCCAACTCAGACATTCTTAACACAGGATCAGTATTACAGATTCTCTGGGGATTTTGTATATAATGACTGGATTTTCTGCTTTGATGAACGCAAGACTGCTGTGAGTTGTCTGGTTTCTGTTATTCACTTTTCCTCAAAGGCCAGGCAGTTTTAAAGCTAAACTGGGTGTGTGTGTGTGTGTGTATGTAAATAAAATTGTTAAGTATGACTAAATGCCAGGCATTCACTTGCAACGCTGAAAACAAAAAGTTGCAGGTGAAAACCTGATTGAGTTCGGATTTGTTTTATACATTAATGTTGTGTGATGAAGCTTCCTACTGCAAGCTCCACAGTGTCTCTGATCCAGGCCACTCAATAACTAGAACAGAATCAGTTTACACGTTTCTGATCCTTAGCTTTTCTGACCCAGAGAGCAAACAGACCGCTAGAGTTTGATTAGAGAAATGTTTGATTTAAATGTTTGGTTTTAAATATTTGTTTTCAAAGGGTGATTGGGAAAGGTAACTGGGAACTTCAAAAGAAATCATAGTTGAGTAGAAATTCTATACATAAATCAGGAAAAAAGAAGTATTGAAGCATTCCTAGTGAGTCCTTGGTGCTAGATGGTGAAATAGTTTTCAGAACTAGAATGTTGAAGAACAGTCAGGAGGAGTTAAGGAGATAGAACAAGAAAGTGGAAGTGCCCTTGCCACACCATTTGCTCCCCTCCCACACACCATGCTATTTCCACATAAATAACTAGATTTACCAAAATTCTGATTAGTATCTGGTTGAGAGGCAAGAAACAGCATGGTAATGTTCCTCAGGAGCTCCAACTATAAAGCAGAAAATCCATCAATCATCCCGGCAGGACAGGGCAAAGCAGTTTTCAGCAGAGTTTTAAATTTAAGTAATTGAAGTAAGCTTCTGCAGAGTGAAGGGAAGAAATAATGCCATATAGATGCCAACTCCTGAAAACTTCAGCTCGTTTGAATATATTTTTGTTATAAGCAAGAGTAAGCATTTTCTTAATCACAGAAGAGTTGTCTGTCACACTTGAAGACAAGCATTTTTACACTTTCTGCTTTCAAACAGAATTCATAGAACATAAAAAAAAAAAGATATTTCTGAGGAGTCTGCATATCACTATCTGTTCAGCCTTAGCACAACAAATGAGTCTAATGTGGACATGCAGGTACGGATTATTAATCTTCCATAATCTATGGATTATAGAAGATTAAATCAGGAAACCATAAGAAAAAATAGCTTTTTTTTTTTTTTTTTAGTGGTAACTCCTGAAAAAAGCTACTGCAGCTATTTTTCACAGCTAAATTTGTCTGAGATATGGCTGAGGAACTTATATTTGTGGTACAGTGAAATATACTGGATTCAACAGGAATAAATCATTTTTGCTCTAAATGAAAATGCTTTCTCCATGTACTTACAATGTATTTATGCAATACGTTGTGATTGTTGCTGGGTTAATGTGCTTCTTAGGGCAGGTGGCTGCTTGTTTGCAAAATTATTATGCTAATACTATCTTTTCGCCCTAAGGTGTAGAGGAGGAAGCGCAGGGAATCCTAGATGTTAGATTTTCTTTAACATTTTTGAAGAGAACTACTAATATATTAAACTGAACAAATAGAAAGGCCACCATCTAATGGGGTGAGTTTGAGAATAGAATTTGAGAGTCAGTTTATGCTGATTTCTAGTGTCTCCTCCCTTGAGTTTACTGCTTGACTTTGAGTAAGTCTTGTAACATCTTAGTTTGCTTTGACATTGGAACCTTGAACTAATGACAAGTGATTTGGTTTTTAGATGTTTTAAAGGCAAAAAGACTGCAGAATATTAAGTATTTGGTCTATGGAATGAAGATCATACTCAGTTTTCACTTGTCCTTACTTAATTTTTAGACAGTATCTCAAAGTTTGGCCTTAAACTGGTTAACAGGATGACACTAGTATTTGATCCGTTACGGCTTTTTTATTGATACACTTACCTGCTCATGACTTAAATGCATAGAAGGCAGCTGTGAGAAAGTTAATTGTGTTAGGCCTTGCAGAAACAAAATAATAAATGATCTCTGTACTGGAATACTCTACACAAATACTGGCTTCTTTGGGAGCTAGCCTTGAGTAAGTCATACTTAATATTATTACGACGTTGCAGTTCAAGTGTGTGCAGATATAGAGACACTTTTAAAAGGATTAGTTTCAGATACACTGGTTTTGTAACCGATTTAGGAAATATTCCTGGTTGGAATATTATCATAATCTTGTATTTACTGAAATTACACCTTTTTAACAAACTTGAAGATGTTGTCAGAAGAGAGGTATGGCTTGGAGAGAGACAATGTGTGTTTTAGTTAGATCCTCTGATGCAGCTGGAAAAAAAAACAAAACGACCTTTTGAGACCGTCTTTGCTTCCTTTGATGAGTTGGTCTGTCTTGCCCCACAAACTTTGCTTCTGTTATATCTGTAGACCATGACGTTTACACCATCGCTACTGTGACTTATAGATAAAACAACTTCTTGTAGTACTTTGTTGTTTTGGTTTTTTTTAAACTGATTTCTGAAATGATGGTGATGGCCATTAGCTGACCCAACAGCTTTAAAGAATGAAACATCATCTCCCCCATCTCTTATTTCCTGTGAGCTCTCCAGGAAGTGTCTCAGAATGAAAGAAAAGCTATGAATTTGCCAGATAATGAATCTGACTCTTGGTTCATGGTTCTTTCCTGTAGGCAAAATAATAGGTTTCTTGTAAGCTTAAAGGAAGTGGAGAGAAGGAGCTCACTTGTGTGATAATGAGAGTAGCCAAATGATTGATTAGAAGTTGAGGAGAAAACTGTGCTTTGGACGTTATTGATTTTCAGAGGTACTAGAGGAGTGTGGTGGGTTAATCTCAACTGGTAGATAAGCCCCCACCCAGCCATTCACTCACTCCACCCCCCAGCATGATTGGGGAGAGAATCGGAAGGGCAAAGGCAAGAAAAACTTGTGGGCTGAGATAAGGACAGTTTAATAAGGAAAGAGGGAAAAGAAAAAGAAAAAGAAAGAAATCAAAAAAGTGATGCAAAGATGATCACTCGCCACCTCCCAGCAGCAGACCAGAGGCCAGGCAGCCTCTGGGCAATGGCTGCTTTTGACACACCACACACCCCCAGTTGTATTGATGAACATGAAGTTACACGGTATGGAAGATCTGGTCAGTTTGGGTCAGCTGTCCTGGCTGTGTTCCCCGTCCAACCCCCTGCACAACCCCAGCCTACTCCTTGGAGGTGCAGAGCGAGAAGCAGGGAAAGCCTGGACGCTGAGCAAGCGCTGTTCAGCAATAACTAAGACACTGGTCTGTTATCAGCGCTGCTTTGGTCACAGTTCTAAACCACAGCACCGCATGGGCTGCTGTGAAGAAAATAAGCTCCATCCCAACCAGACCTAGTACAAGTTAGTGGCAAAGTCTTACTCCAAAAAAANTGATCTAATAAGCTCGGGCAGAGGCAACTGGAATTGAGAAACTGACCTTCATGTGCATTGTGTGAATGAGAACCACTGTGAAAAAAGGGCTTTCCTGGCTGGTCTGTGTGGGTAATGGTTTGAGGGTCTTGTGCTCCTTCAGGTGCCCCGTGGGAAAGCAGAGATGCTTTTGCACGGTGCAGTGAAGTCCTGCCCCTGCTTCTTGTGCAGCTTGTGAACCCTGAGCTGTTGTGCGAGTGTGGAGCTGGTCTGTCCCGGAGTGCTGCGGGGACTGCCTGGAATTTCAAGAGCTGTTTCTCAGCAGTGTGCAAACGTTGTGACCCTTGCCAGAGGAGTCAGCCTGATGCTCATTTGGTCCTTATCTGTCTTGCTATGGCCTGAGTCTTACAGAGAAACCTGGAGTCTTCAGGATCCATGAGGGCAGACAGCAGGAAAGGGCCCTGCCAGCCTCTCCAAATCACTCTGCACTTGTCCTTGTATCCAGAGGCTTCCCCATGTGTGGACGTGCACGTCCACAATTTTCCCCAGTCCTCTGAGAGTGTCAGCCTTGCGGTGTCTGCGCCCCATTTGGCTCGTCCATAGACTGGATAGGTTTAGCTAAATACATCGTGAGAAGTGGTAGAATGGGGAAGTGATACCTTTCTCGGAGTGTAGCATGTTCAATATGATGGGGACTGGCAAAATCATATTATTACTGTTCCTTCAGAGGGGTGATGCTGAGTAATTTGAATAAATGTCTGCCATTTATGGTTCTTGATTTCAAATCCGTGTGAGAGATGCACTTTGTTTTCCCGGCATGGGCATTACTGTTTTGAAAGTCATACGATGTTATTTGATTCTTGCAGAAGGTAAGATGGGAAAACGTGCATGTAGCAACTGGTATGGAAACAGACTGGGAAATACCTGTGGTGCTTGTGTTTGATGCAAATATGTACTCTCAGCTGGTGGTGATCCAAAGTGTGAGGTAGCTGGTTAATATGCAGAAGCCATCCTACTACTTACATGGAGCAAACCAGTCAAAAAGGCTGGTTTTACATGTTTTTCCTTTGCTGAAGCAGCGAAAACCACTCAGCAGCACTGTGGAGGCTTGTAGCGATAGAGGTCATAACAAAAGGGGTTGAGAAAGGTTCCCCTCACACATCTTTCATCTGTGCAATCAGGCTGGCAGGCTGCCCTGCTTCCCAGGCCACATGATGTGGCATCTAGGCATTGGATGGGTCGTACAAATCTGACACAGCTTAAAAACTCTAAGTATACACAGCCAGACTTTCACTCACATCCCTGATTTTTGTGCATGAACCTTTAAATTTTTTTTATTTCAATCAACATCGCACATGTAACCTGCTCTTGGAGCAATGGGTGGACCCACAGCTCTGCAGCAGGAGCTGCTTTTAATCTCAGGCCAACAGCCTTGGTCCCTGCCTGAGCAGCACTGTAGGGATGCCTGGTACACCAGCCGTGGACCTTGCTGGTCCTGACCCTGCCTTACTGACCTTGGCTTACCTCACTAGATATTCATCTGGTGAGCACATGACTCTTGGTTGATATTGCACTTCTGACTTGGGTCCTGTGGGACCCTGGCTTTTGTGAGTAAAGGACACCACCCTGCCTGCCTTGCTGTCCCCTTTGGTTCCCAGGTCATTTCCCCTTGTGGAGCAGCCCGCTCGTGCTGCTCTCTGACACCCACAGCATTGAGTTAAGAGGGGAACTCCTGTTAGTGGACTGGGATGAACGAGCCAGAGACCTTTAAAGCTCTCTGATGTTGGAACATCTCTACATGTATTAAGAACAGCACCATATTAAGACCCTGGATTCAGAGCTTGTTTTACAGCCCTGAGGTGCTGAGCGTGGGGTATTGTTTGTTTTGTTAAGGTGTCCAAAATAATGTGTCCCCCAGATTTCTGTCTTTGTAGCCTGAGGCATGAAACACATACCTTGGCACATGGGTTGGGGTGTATAACTCCTCCTTTCAGCACTCTCCTTCACAGAAGGCCGCTAGTGAGGAGGCTACTGGAAGAGGAAACACATTGCCAGAGTCACGTGCGTATTGGCTGACCATTGAGCAAATAGTCCCCTAACTACACTCTCAGAGATGTAGTCATTTTATACCCAAGAGACACCCAGGGGCATGCAGGCTGAACAACTGGGACATCAGGGTGCAGGAGCAAGCCAACCAGTCTTTATAAGGAGCTTGCTTATCCTAGCATCTGAGCTGCTGCTAGTAGCACAGAGTAACCAGAATGACCTGATGGCATTTGCTCTGTTTTATTTTCCTCAGGAAAAGCTTGGATTATTTTACTTGCCACCTGTCTGCTGTTGCTTTTGTTTAAGATCTGCGTGTTGCGCTGCATTTGGGAGAAGTAAAAGTTGCAAATTTGCCATACGCTTGAGAATGATTAGCCTGTATATACTGAGAGGATCAGCAACATTTATCAGTGTCATTCTCACCGTGCTTCCATTTAAAATTCTAAAAGCTGATGTCAAACATCAATAAACTTATGTTGGGAGGTCAGAATATACACAGTGACATCCTGTCATGTGCATATCCTTCCATAAATGCTGGCAGGCTCCCTTAGCACACCTCTGTGAAGAAGCACACCTCTCTACCCGGATGTGCTCAACTTTCATATGGGTCTCTGGGTCACGTTAATATTTAGTTGAGTATCTCTTCTTGTATTATGCTAATTTACATAGAGCAGTCAGGCTACTTAAAGTCTGTTTAATGAACCAGGTACATTCACTTTCTAGCTGCTTTATGGGAAAATGAGGTACAACAGAGCTGTAGGATGTGGCATTTGATTTCTTCCAGTTTGCATTGTTCTGAATTTTGATTTTGGTTTTATACATGTAACGCAGCACAAGGAGTATTTAAGTCTATGCGTGAATGAAGAGAAAGCAGAGGTTGTAAGACGACAGTTTGAGCTATTAGGGTTCGGTGCTCAAGCCTGTCACATTTCTTGTTCTGGAGGTCCCCAGGTCAATCCTTGATGTGTCAGCCAGGAGGAAGGAGGCTGTCACAGCTGCACCCGTGACTTTGTGAAATTTTCTCACCACCGAAAGAGATCAGACTGAACCTGGACTTAATCATGTTAATGCAGCTATAGGAAAATTTCAGCGAACATTTTGGTGTGGGTAAGGACAGAGTCTGAAACTGAGACTTAGTCATAGCCTCTTGAAAATTCATAGGATCCTGGTTGCGTGCCTTTCCCGCTTGTATAACACAGCAAACCAAGAGAAGTGATTCCCCGTGCTGTGCGTGACTCAGCAGTTCTGCGATTGCTTTACTGTGTGAGGTAGCTGTTGGTTTAAAAATAGGTCTGCTTACTCAGATACAGCTAATGATTGCAGAAAAATACCGCTCGGTGGTAAAGCTGGAACACCTAGTGCTTCTTTCCCATAATCAACAACAAACAGAAAGCAAGACATTGAAAAAAAAATAAAAAATGGGGAGATAACTTACAGTTCACTTTCAGTGTGGTTTTTTTCTTACTCATTTTCATGGGATCATTTTTTTCTTAGGGCCATTTCTTATTTTTGTGCTGTTTGCCAGAGTGATGCCAGTCCTGTGTTTCTGTAACGTGGGATCTTTGTGAGGACAGGTTGTTAATTTGTATTGCCTTCGATCTGTCCATCTCAGGCATCGTTCATAGGCACTAAGGTGCCTATTGATTGTTCCAACATACAGAAGATCCCAGTGCCTCACTGTGTCATTTCCATAGAAATACTTTCATCGGAAGTTAATAACGAGGCTTTTAAAAGAAAAAAACATTTTCATATAAACATTCCAGAGTTAAAACTATATATACATGGTATTATAAAATATCGCATAGAAATAAAAAAATCTATTACAATCATAGCAGCTGGTTACGTATTGTGAGTTCACGCTTGCTTGTGTGGGTAGACACACACAGAGCGTATGCTGTACAGTCTTTGCAAAAATAATACAAAACTGATAGAGCATGCTGGTGAAATCTTGGTCATACAGTGCTTCAGTCTGTAAGTTCAGTTGAGTGCCTTGTTCTGCTGAGAGTACTAAGGAATTTTTTGAGTTATTCTGGAGCCATAGATACTTAGTCAGTGAGCTTGGGCTGTCAAGTTTTAATGTGTATCACAATTCAACCTAAGGCAATATATTTTAATCTGCTGATAACTAGTCTTGTTTGAAGCAGTTTTCGTACTAAAAGATTATGGATTGCACCGATGTACTTCAGAAATTCTGCGAGTCACTGCACTGAAAAGAAAATGAAAATGAAATTGCTCACTAACATTTTTTTTTATTATTGATTTTTACTCCAGTAGTACTCAGGTCATTAGCAGGTTTGGGCTTGTTACATAGAATCATAGAATAATT
>WEIS01035296.1:0-12049 GCA_013389965.1 Todus mexicanus
CTTTGAGACAGGTATATTCCATCCCTCCCTAACAGATTATATTAATCAAAGAATGTCCCATTATAAAAACCAAGACCCATGTGATGGCACCAGCCACATAACCAGGAATTGATATTCATTATTCATCTATTTCTGGCAGTCCCCTTCAAGTGATAAAATGGAGGAAAAGATAACTTGAGGACCAGTGTTTTTCACTTGCACCCCCCGGACTTTAGAGTCTTCCTTCATTCTGCCCAGGTTCTGGCTGACAGCATCATTCACTCCCACAAAGAAGAGTAACAGTGGATAGTAGTTGGTGCTTTTGACAAGTTACGGTGCTCACTAGGTAATGCCTCAGATCTTAGCTCCCAAGAGGCAGAATCCCTCTCCTGACTCCCTGTCAGGTCAGCAGATGGATGTCTCAATGCACTGTAGCAGAGGTTATGTTTCTAGCTTTTGTACAACTTTAAGTCTTCACTTACTTTGATACATTAAATTTCTCTGTGTGGTCATATATCATCTTTTCCACAGGACCGCTCTCTTCTCTGCTCAGTATAGCTGTACAAGCGAGCATATAGGTTGCACAAAACAACTCTGATATTCCTTAAGTTAGAAATTATTCTAGTTGCCAAAATTCATCATAAATTATTTAACTTTACAATAGTATTTTCTAAATATAGTCTTTATAGATCTAATAAATACACTGGTCCTGCTTTAAAAATACTGTTTCAAGTGTTGTAAGTTAGATTTTCTTCATTTATTTAAGACTGACTCACTACAGGTCTACTCATGTGTTAAGGAGTCTCAGTTAGTCTAAATGGCAGACTTAGGAGCTATAGCAAGATGTAAATTAAGTAAGTCTCTTTTATGTTACACCTTCCGGCTTCTAAGCACGTAAATTATAATGAGACTACCTTTCACATCAGTAAAGTAGCTGTAATTAGACCTAAGTGAGTGGAAGCAAGCTGAAGTTACAGTTCCTTATATATTACTTCTTCATTTGGCATGCTTTCAAATGCATCTGATCATCACATTTAAGCTTCATATCATTATATCTAGCCATTGCACAAGAGCTATGAAAAAAGAGAATGAACTCTACATGGGGTTTTCAATAGTGTTTGCCCCTCTCAACAGAGAAAACACTCCTCCCCTTCCGACACAGGAGGTACAAGAGGACAGAAATATTTTCATAGGTTAGGTAGTGATGTGGCCTTGGTAACAGGGTCCAAATAACACTCAGTGACCACATTTTAACACTAAAAAGAAATAAATTGTCAGGTAAGAAACCACAAAGAGGCAGTTTGTCCTAAAGAAGAGTGCCAAATGTTCTGCATTTCTGGTTGGTGTCACTGATTAGATTTTGCAAAACTGCTGATCTAAGAGATCAGAAGCAAATAAATGTTAACTTATTAAGAAATACGTTGTCAGCATGGGCACTAAAGGTATTTTCCTTCTAATATATTTCAAAAGAAAGAGGGGAGGACATAGCTGAAGTAATATGAGTTTATGTTCAGTAGAAAGAACTTTTTTATGAATGTCTGGTTCACCTAACAGTGCTCTGTCTTGCATCAGGAGCATATTTAAAGACCTTTTATAAACCGTTTGTCCCACAAATGTCTGATATTTTCTGTACAGTTATAACAAAGTTTACTGCTGCCTTTTGCTATGCTAATGGAGCTGTTTGTACATTGTCCTGGAGACATCCTCAGTGAATCATGTGAGCTAGTAAAGAGCTCCCCAAAGTGTGTGTGTTTTATTTGGGTTATTTCATTCTTCTGGTTTATAGTGTGTTCCTACAAATAATTGCATTGGGATGAGCAGATGTCACAATGGAGTGAGGAAAGTGGTTAAACTAGTTTTATTACTAGAAAAAAATGAATATAGAGCAATAAAAATTTATTCTCAGGAATTGTACTATATGTTCGAAGATTTACAAACTCAGTTAGTTCATTAGGTGATGTCCATGTGATGTCTCTTTCTCTTTATTCAGTTCTCATTTCTGTAGAGTTGAGTTTGCTCAGAGAACATCTGATGTATCCTGTGTAAAAAGTGAAGGAGATAAGCAGCTGTGCATGTCTGGCAGCCCAGGGAACCTTACTTGCATATGAAAACGTGAGCATCTCTCAGGGTAACTTAAGACTTCATGGATTTAAATTTTTGACCTAACACTCTCGAAATTTTAGTTAGATACGTAAGTCTTCAATTTGTATCTTTGTCCAAGTTCTTGGTTCAATATTGAAAAACACAACGTTGTACACACTGACTAAGCATAACACTGAATCAGAAAATCAACTTTAGGCAGGTACAGACATCCTTTCCAGACTGGAATAGTCCTAATTGACTTCAGTCTGGTTTACATTTGTTCTTGTGTCTTTTACTGTCTCAAGAGCAGAGAAAAAATATTTCTACAACTTTGTTGAAAGGGTAAATACGTAACTTGAATAAAGCCCAAATATAGAATCTTCAAAGTCCACTAACACTTCTTAAAGTATTAATATTCCTTAAAATATGAATTCTGTTGGACTAATAGTATGTTTATAAACCAAACTGTCGTAATTCTTTCACAGATGTTGAATTGTCTCTCAGTGATAGCAATATGTTCACATTTCTGTGTTGAAAATTCTGTTTGATTCTGCTAAGACTACTTTTGCTAGGTTCAGGTGTTCATCTCTTTGAAGCCAGAATCTGTCCACCTATTGATTTGAAGAGGACATTTGGGTAGTTTACTGACTCAATTTTAAGTTAGACCAGTAGTGCTCATCATTTTACGATCTCAAGTCTCTCAAACTAGTAATTCATTTTCCTTTGAGTATAATGGGAAAGAGTCTTGTACATCTTGATTACTTGTTACTTGCTTTGTAACACATATAGCAACTTCATTGAAATATTGTGTGAAGAACACAAGTATGTAGGGGGCACCTTGTGACAGGAGATTAAATTTTACAGCTGCCTTTTAAGAGCATGAGGGAGAGAAGAGAGCCTCCAAATTCAGCAGACCCAGAGGTCTCTACTAGCTGTTAGAAAAAATAATACAAATTAAAATTAACTGTGCTCCTTGCCAAGTGGTGAGGCATATGACTACATGTTAGTCAGGAAATGGATGACTGTGTATACATTAAAGGCTTCCCTTTAATTTCCGTCACTGTAGTCTGGCTTTGCATTGAAATAACTCTATTGTCGTGACTGGAATATTGTGATTTTCACTGATGCAGTCTAACATGGACGAATATCACAAATAACATCTAAACAGTCCAGTCCTCCGGTAACATAAATGAGAACCTTCTCTGTCACGGTGCAACTGTGCTGCTGTGCAGCACCACTTAGAGGTATGACATTTATTTGCCTATGAAACCCATGCACTTATCTTTCTTGAAAGACAGGGCTTATTTCATTTTCCTTTTTCGTTTGCAACAACACAGGTTCAAAAATTCCTAATAGCACAGGGCCATTTCTGGAAACAATACAGTGCTCTGTAAATTGAGATTTGAGAAAAACAGGGTTTAAGATAAATAAATAGTTCACTTACCATATACATTTGCAAAATACATATCCTAAAACGAGAGCAAGAGGACGGGAGAGAGATAATGTCTTCCAGATGACAGCTTTCTGGATGGAATCTGAAGTCTAAAGCAAGAGAAAATTTTCATTAACATTCAGATTATATGTCATTTTGATTCACACTCCCTAAGCAAGCTAATTTGGGCCGCAGCCAACCTTCTTACAGTGTGATGACAACACAACAAGCTTCACCGCCTCTCTTTCATTGCTAATGATTCCGTGAGTGACAGCCGTGGTCTCTGAGCTCGGCACGACTCTTCACCCTGCAGCAACCTGCAGTGTCAGAGCTGCCTCTGTCCTTGGCCCCCACTGGGCTTTCTGCAGCAAGGACACTCTGCTATGTCAGGACAACAGCAACAAAGGCAAGGGTCTGCTCAAGACTTCACTCAGAGAATGGCAATATTTTCTGTGCATGTTGCTGTAGTATAATAGTCACAGCGGGTCATTTGATCCCCTCCCAATGACTCCACCATTTCTCACTGAACAAAAAGTAACAAATGAAAAAATCTTGAGCTCAGCACTGGCTTCTTTGTGAAAATGGTAACTGTGACATGCTTCCCTCCCAAACGTTTTCAATAATCTATGATCTTAAATTCTATCAAAGATTTTAGTCTATGTATTCTTGATGAAACCACGGAGGCTTAATGTTGACCATATACTGCAAATTGTTAAAGATTAATTTCAAGCTTTGTGTAGTGTATTGACCATGGCTAGATGCCAGGCGCCCACCAAATTTACTCTATCGCTCCTCCTCCCCAATGGGACAGGAAAGAGAAAATATAATAAAAATCTTGTGAGTCAACATAAGGACAGGGACAGCACTTGGTAATCTCTGTCACAGGCAAAACCCAGACATGACTTGGGGAAATTAATTTAACTTGTTGCCAATCAAAAAATAGAGCAGGATAATGAGAAACAAAACCTCATCTTAAAACACCTTCCCTCCTACCCCTCCCTTCTTCAGCTTTGCTCCTGATTTCTCTACCTCCTCCCTGCCAGAGGCACAGTGGGGATGGGGAATGGGGATCATAGTCAGTTGGTCGCACATCATGTCTGCCACTCCTTCCTCCTATGAGGAAGGACTCCTTACACTCTTCCTCTTCTCCAGTGGAGTCCCTGCCATGGGAGACAGTCCTCTATGAAATTCTCAAATATATATATATGTCCTTCCCACAGGCTGCAGTTCTTCACGAACTGTTCCAGCTTAGGTCCCTTTCATGGAGTGCAATCCTTCAGGAACAGACTGCTCCATCATGGATCCTGCGTGCAGTCCTGCTGGGAACCTGCTGCAGCACAGGCTTCCCACAGGGTCAGAGCCTCCTTCAGGCAGCGACTTGGTCCAGTGTGGGGTCCTCATGTGGGTCGCAGGTGGGATAGCCTACCTCACCATGGTTTTCATTGCCGGCTGCAGTGGAATCTCTGCTCCAGTGCCTAGACCACCTCTTACCCACCCTACTTCACTGACCTTGGTGTTTGCAGAGTTGTTTTTCTCACTCCTTTCTTTAGTGGTGCAAGTTTTTTTTCACCTTCTTAAATATATTAACGCAGAAGCACTACCACCATTGTTGATGGTCTTGGATTTTGCCTGTGGTGGGTCCCTGTTGGAGCTATTGGACATAGAGGAACCTTCTATCAGCTTCTCATGGAAGTTACACCTGTAGATCCTTGCTACCAAAATCTTGCCATGCAAACCCAATACACTTTGTCAATATAGGAAATATTTTACCCACTTGCTCTTGTGTATAGCTGCTGTAATGCCTATTCTGTTTCAAGATCTTCCCTCCAGTTTAGTCTGAGGCCTGTTCAGCTGTCTATGTCCAAAAGGATATTTATTCTAATAATTCTCAAACTTCTGTTTATAAAAAGCAGAGAAGGTTTTGGAAACCCTAGACATCTGATTGCTTGTTTCCTCTTGATAAAACCTGGGTATCATCTTGTCAGGACTTAGGAAATCTAATCTCATATGTAGGCTATACAGAACTCTACATAATTATGCCTTAACGGACAGAGTCTTACTGGAAGACTGCTCCAATACTCTTAAATTCAATGGAAATATATGGTCTGTTAATGATGTTTGGATTAATCTATTATATATATATGACTACCTGTCCCCCAATAATTTCAGTGGAACTATCTGTAAATGTGAAAAACCAAAGTCTCTGTATCTGCATGCGATATGCTATATCCATTGCTACGGGGACTCAGTGCCTGCCTGAACATTTTGTAACACTGTGCTGAATATTCTGTCAATGAAAGTAGAGACTTGACTAGAGCTCCAGCATAGTAAGGATGAGATAGGACAAGATTCATCCTCAGTATCTTGAAAAGTGGAAAACATTTAAGTGTCATCTCCCCAAAGTTCACATTTGTCAGACTTTCTTTGAGGCACAAATGTGACTTGTATACTACTAAACCAAATAGTCCTTGCACTTATTCTCTGACCCCATTAATAATTGCTTTATTACCATAGACCACTTTATTTTATCTTCCATGATATGAGTCATCTACATTTCCCTGCTAAGAAGGGTTGCTGGGTCATGCTTAACTCACAGTGTGTGACAAGGAACTGTCTGAGAGGGTGTAAGTAGTCCAATAAACTGTGTGGTGCCAGTCACACAATTTAGGTGTGCAGATGATCAAATTCCAGTGCTTTTTTTGATCTTTGTACTGTGTAATTTGCTCATGGTATGTCTGTGTGTGTATTTATACATACATACATATCAAGATGTGTATCTATATAGAGGTGAAAGCAGTAAGGAAAATAAGCAAAAAGCTCAGTCAATGTGAGTGCTTGTCTTGGTTAAGTGTGATGTTTAAGGGATGTATCCTGCTTGTTAGGGAGTATCAGCCCTCCCAGGCCTGTGGAAGCACCACAAGTTTCTGATGTGCTGTCAGTAACAGACAGACAACTAGATAATTTTTCACTCTGGCTGCTGTTACTATAAATTTCCCTAATAACATCACTGGTTTTACAAGTTATAGACATCTTTAGAAGCAGTGTCTGTTTGGTTCTAAAAATAAGAACTAAAGTATTGTCTAGAACACCCACATGAATTACCTGGGATGTCCTTTGAGAGAGTTAAGGACTTGTATTTAAGAATAGAAAAACTTGAGCACTGACTTCATATGTAATCGTAGGCAGGTGAAAGAGGAGTGGAGAGTCATCAGATGATGTTTTTGCAGAGTGAAGCACAGTTATGTTTCAAAGCCTTTGCTCTTCCAAACAGGAGTATGCTGCCATCATTCTACTGTTTCTGCTTCTTTTATATCTGGCATTAACAGCAGGATATTTTGGCATCATATCTGGCATAAGAAGCAAAGGTGGAGCAGTTCCAGTGTCAACACCTGGAGGCAGATTCAGCACTGAGAACTGCTGCAATTTATAGTCCTTTCCAGCACAAGGCAAGATCTGTTGAGCAACTGATTATACATTATATTTCAGTCATAAAATATATCCCATAAAAATAGTCTGTTAATGGTGAATGAAAGATACTGTTCTGCACATAGTAGAAGAAATCTGGTTTTATTTGCAGTTGAGGAAGGAAGACTAGTAAGGAGTAGATTGGACAATTCCACTGTTCTTGGGCAAGGTCATGATTTTTCTGCATATAGTATCTGCTAGGTAAAAGTGGATATTCTCACTACATCTGGCTCTGCTCCAACCTTTGCTGTGTAGTTTTCTTATTTAGAATTGGGAGTTTAATTCTGCAGCTTGTTTCATTTCCTTTTTTGATGCAAATATGCATAAGCCGTTTCTGTATGCACAAGAATTTTAGCATAATAAAGGCACTAGAGTGAATCTCTGGTTACTGGAACAGAGCAGAAATTTCATCCATTTCATATCTGGATTTAAAGTGTGGATTACTTAAAAATGCATTTATTAAGGCTGACCTACTTTTTAATCTTCAATATTCCAGTTTGGATTCCTTACAACATGGGGAGCTTCAAGGTCTGCTTGTTCCTGCCCATTCATACTCAGATTACTTTAATTGGTATAGGGAAACCATGCTCATTTGCATTAAGCAACATGCCTCAACAGATTGTGTATGCGACTGGGAATTGGAAATTCCTCAATTCAGGTTTCGCTGGTGATGCTGTTTTAGAAGGGTTGCTCAGTTTTTCTGAATCTATTTGCAAGCACTGGGTTTCACACACTTATATTTGCAACTGTGATAAGAAAGGCTGGCTTTGGGTGATGCTAGTCATGATTAACCTTTTCTCAAGCCAAAAATGTGCAGAATCTGGCTTACTATTATCTCCAAATAGTAGCATTTTTCATAAGTCTTACAGAAAATGATTACAGTGAGCATGGTATAAGTACTAGAATTATTAAGATAGGAAATTAACTTTGGCAGTACTTTACCTTCTTATTAAAAATGATGCAGGAGTAATAACCAAACTTTCTAAGTGTGACTGGAAAAAGGATAACAGTGATCAATATTAAAGAAATGAGTGATAAGTATTTAAATTTATGAAATACCAAAATAAATGAAAGAGAGAAAAGAGAGGAAAGATTTCTAGCTACTGCTGAATGTGATGTGAAAGCAGTTAGGCAAAATTGTCTGCAGGTCTGAGAGGTGTCTTTGACATTTAAATAATAGGAAGATAGTACTTTAAAAAAAAAAAGTACCAGTATTCTTTTAAGCATTATGAATTATATCCATTTTATGTAAAGACTGAAAGGCTGTTACTGAGATTTTTTTGAATTCCATAGTGCTGGTAGCTACTACAATGTTATTTCTCTGCTGGAAAATTACGACTAAATGGTAGTCTTTACTAATAATGAACAGATGGAGAAAATATTTTTGGAGATTAGTTTGAGGTTTTGAAAAAATATAGTCAAGATGCCTCTGTGTTATGAGATCTGAGGTTTACCGGTGTAGCTGCTTAAGAGAAGTAAATTTCAAAATCACATGTACAAAGATTTGTTGAAACTGTATCTTAAAGGCTTAGACAATCCCAGATTACCATATATATATGCTTGATATGACCATATAGCACAATTTAACATGCACTTATACTACATGAACCATTGAGACACAATCTGGTGGAGATACAAGCTCACAGATGTGTTTGAGGTATTGTTTCATGACCATCGTTGAAACCAACACTGGCTTCAGAAAAGGGAAAGGACAACGTTGCCTTGTTTCTGAGCTTTACTACATATGTTTGTTGCCAGCCCACCTTTCTGTCTTAGACATGCTCTCTGGTGCTTACACATTTCTTATTTCTGACAAAAACAAATACTCAGAAGCTTTCTAAGAGGATGTGTCTACTATTAGAGCAAATGGGATTTGAAGGAAACTCGAATTCAAGTAATTCAAGTTACCCTGAAGGTCAATACGGACAAGTGGAATCAGATCTGAGGAACATGTTGAATCTCAACTCTCTTCCCAGAATTTGTTACTTCAGGAAAGGCCTGGTCTGGGGCAGTGAAGCACTCTTATGCAGTGGCATTATAGTTGTGTAAATGACTAGTTCTTTTGAAAATAAATAAATAAATAAATAAATAAAATAATTAGTATTCTTGCGCTTAAAGAATGCTGACCAAATACTCTTAGAGAGCCTTGCATGATGAATCCATAAAATTGAAATATAGTAAAAATGTAGATGAATATTTTCAAAGTTACTGTATATATGTGAGGTGTACCTGTGGATACACTGTGAAGAAGAAATGAATACCAGTTATGCTGTGTATAACGATTGCCTCGACACTGCTTTTTTATTGCTCGTAAATTTTAGAAGCATCATATAATAATAAAAAATTGTTAACAGTATTTGATACACGAGATGGTATATATTAATGTATTGAGAAACCCTTCATCTCTCTTGGTTTTTTTTTTTCTTGTTTTTTTTTTTCTGTTTTCAACTGTTATCAGCTGGCTAGNTTCTGTTTTCAACTGTTATCAGCTAGCTAGGCTGCAGTGCCTTGTATTTCAGTTGGTGATAGTTGAGGGTAGCTTGTTCTTAGCCTTTCACTGCATAATTTAATATTCTTCACCATGGGACAGCACTATCAACCTTATTTCACTGTTCTATTGTTGGGGACTGTTCAATGACTTGTGGATTAGAAACAATGATGTCAACTGTTAACCACATCTATTCCTCTGTCTGCTGCTCCTGTTTCTCACTGAACAAAGACTGAATCTGTGGTTGACTGGAGCAAACCAAGAACTGAAGTTAAAACTTTGTGCTACCTCAAAAGTAAAATGAAGCTTCCTGTAGTTGTAGTGCTAGCTCTAGATCTCATAGGTACACTTGCCTCCACAAAAGAAGCTCTGCAGTGAAAAACACAAGGTTTAACTATCATGGTGAGACATAAAACTTACTATAAAACATATGCTGAGCAGAAAAGAGGTTGCACTGTAGTGCATGTATTAAAATAGACTGAGAGCTCATTCTTGTGAAACTACTGTTCGTTGAAGCTGCACAATAACAACATATGTAACCATCAAAGCACTTCTCAGCTTGCTCATTCCAACACAGGGTATGTGGCAAAGATGCAATCTGGTCCATAGTAAAAGGCAATGTATTTGCTAGGATGCAGACATAGCAGTTTGATTATGATTGTATGCTTCATTGTTCACAGAAGAAACATGTCAAGTGTGATTGCATTCTTCATGCCTGCTACAATGCTTTCAGTACTTGAAGTGTGTTTATTTCTTTTATACAGTCTTATAGTAGACTGCTTTTTATTATTATTTTAGTGTATAACATGAAAAAGTGCATAAATGAATAATATCCATAGAACGTTTTGCTCTTTGTATCATGATATTGTAGCTGTCAGTGAATTTACAGACAGACAGATATGTTTTATCAGGAGGGGGAAATAGAAAAGCCTGGGCATTCACAGGCCATGATACTGTAGTTGTGTGGCAATTAGCAACAACAATTCTTCATTTTGATTCCATGACTAAAACTCTATTTCACAAAGATGTTGATGAGACGATGCTTTGTTTTAATCCTTTCTTTTAGCACAATTCCTGAGTTGGTAATTATTAAAGACTGCTTTCTACCTATATGATTGAGATGGGTAAAAGTCATGTGTATAATTGTATACATATATTTGATTGTATACTTGCATATACATGATCATGTATATGCAAGTGGTAAAGATAAGTTTGACTAGGTCATGCTGAGAGAATACTGGGAATGTGCTAAATGAATGGGAACAAACAGATTATCTGAACTAGAAGACAATGAACCATAAAGGCAGAATTAAGACTCTAATTTTGTGCACATACTCTAGTGTGATTCTCAGAATTTGTTCCATCTTTATGTCAAGACCTTGTGATTGATAGTTTATTTGCTCTGTCTTGTGCCAATAAAATTATGCCAATAGAAACTCTGACTTCCTGAATGCCATTTTTCTGGAGGTCCAGCCCCCTGAGATTTTATAACCCTGCAGCTATGTATTATTGTCAGACATATGTATTACTTCATATAATTCAAATAAAATGTTTGGCTTAATTTTATAGTTTCTATTACTAAATGGTATAGGTTGTATCAAGTCAATTTTTGCATATTTTATCTATTTATTCATTTTCTACAAGACTTGTGTGATCATTCCTTTAAAGGAATAACTGTTTTGCACAGATGAAGCTTTCTTAATATTTTTTTTAATGTATGCTAGTAGCTCTCAGTACTTGAGAGTTAGTGACTTCAATTGCTACTCACCAGCCTATCACAATATAACAGTGGAAGCCTGGCTAGAGGAAAAGACTGCCATTTATTACATGAAATATGGCTAGAAAGAGTTGTATGAGTTAAAAGGCAGAAAAGGGAAAATTGTATTGGGAAGCTTCTTTCACCAACAAAATAATAAATAAACTTTATTTAAGGCATACTCATCCAGTACAATTGTTCTCTCATGTCACTGAGGAGAACAGTAGGAAGAGGAAGGCACCTTACTTATGTCACAGTGCAGTTCATCCAGTATGCAAACAGAAGGAAACAAATACACATTTCTTCCTTTTTATTTTTTCCCCATAAATTCATCACTCTTTCTGTATCACTCCTTGTTTGTGTTGAAAATTTCATTTTAAATTCTCTCTCAGATATAGAACTTGTATGGTTAGAAGTCCTCAGAATAGAGACTATGCCTTAGACCTCAAGAATTAAGAGCACTATTCCTGTTCTATTCACCCTCAAGTGGTGCAGGAACACTTTGAATCTATATACAGCAGGTCAGTGGTCTGCCAAAGGAGAAACGAGGGAGTTGAGGAAAAAGCTTACTTGCTCCTTGCTTGCAGACTCCAGAAGATCCACAGAAATATTCATTCAGGAGGTAAAGCAAGACCAGATCATATAAGCTTCCTGAGAACTAATAGGTAGTACTGGGAAAGGGGGAAAGATTTAATACCTCGATAGCTGTGGTTTCTCAAAGCTCTACCATCTCAGAGAATTTGTGAAGGGCCAATGTGGCAGAATCAATCCTCTCCCCTGTCATGTGCTACAGTAATCACGGAATCACAGAATCACAGAATGTTTAATGCTGGAAAAGACCTCTCAG
>WEIS01035298.1:0-16279 GCA_013389965.1 Todus mexicanus
AGGAAATAATTTTTTCCTCATGTGTAGGTGGAACTTCATGTCTTCTAGTTTGTGTCTGTTCCCCTTTGCCCTATCACTGGACACAACTGAAAATAGGCTATCAAGCTGTACTGTTCCCTCTCTGAAAAGTTCACTTACTTTCATTGCTGGCATACCTGGAATGAGATTGAAAGAAATATTTTACCAGGTCATGGTCAAGTTGTTATTGCATTTGGAAGTGCAGCCATGCTGGTTTTGGAGTGTGTGTTGAGAAGGAGGGCCTCCAGGGTTATGATCCAGAAGCCACTCTGGCGAATTAGTACCTTCCTTAAAGCTGATGGTCTTCCATTCCTTACCTAGCGGAGTAGTCCCACTAAGTTTGAGGTCAGATGCTGAAAGGCCATTGCAATAATTAATGATTACTGGGGGGCAGGTTTCAAATGGAAAAGGGAGAGATGAGAAAAAACATTGTCCCATTTGAAACCCTCCTTCCTCATAGTTAAAGGTAACAAAAATGGAGAGGTAGACACCAAACTCCAAACTGGAGCACATGAACTGTGTGAGCAATTAATTGATAACTGTATTTTTGCCATCAATTTAAAGGGATTTAAAGACTTCATTTCTACAAATACAAGAGATGTTTCATTCTCCTCCTCTTCCATCTCCTTTATATTTCTGTCTGCCATTTTTCGTTCAAAACCAGGGTAGGGAATCCTTTCTTTGAGATTCTCCTGAATCTTTCCCTCACCAAACATCGCAAAGTGTTTGTGGCTTTTCACATGAACCTGCATTAACTCCATAAGAGCTGGGCAGAAGTGAGGTTCAGCCGTAAGGTGTTGTACTTGGCATGCAGACCACAGCACCGCTTTAAATCAGTTACCTGCATAGGTAGCTATCTTCCTTATTTCATGCTCTAAAACCAAATCCATGACTGTGCTAACAGGCCAATTTATAATGTAAGATGATGGGTATGGATGTGGATTTACTTGGATTAAAAGAAAGAGACCTCAAGAGCTAGTACATGGTTCATGACTCCATGTGATACTTTCATATTGGTGAGGTAAATTCCTCAGAGCCAGTGGATCTGGAGAAGGGGATTAGTGTTACCTGGTTGTTCGATGAATGATGTGCATTTCTTAGCCTAGCTTTGTGTGGCGTTATCAGAAGACTATAGAAAACATGAGCTCTTCATATCAACGATAGGGAACCTGGGTGATGAAACGATCACAGTAGTAGCAAAAGAAGGCTGGAGGAGGTACAGTTGTCTTTTCTTTCTCTGAGGAAGGGAAATGAGGAGAGATTCGGTGCTTCTTAAATTTTATTTATTTATTTATTTTCTGATATGATCCTGGGTATTGAAATATATAGTGGTCTCTTGATTTGGTGGAGGTTGAGTGTCTGAGGAGAAGTGGTACCTCTGGCGGACACAATCATGGAGCAGTCAGCTGGTTCTACAGATTCTTCCACCCCACACAAACACAGGTTGGCTGCCTGGGTCTTCATAGAGCTGAGTTTTGCTGTTGCTGATTAAACAGGACAGTGTCACCCTTGTTAATAGCTATTAGTGGGGCAAACTAAATGCCATCCTCTGACTAGTTCTACCAACTGTGCGTTGTGTTGGAGATTGAGAAACTAGCTGTGTCACAGTGGTGCAAGGGCTGACGTATGGAAGTTTCCATTACCAGGGAATATTGTATCCCATTTATGACCAGAGCTCATCCCTTTACTAAAGGAGCTGTAGGTTCCTTTCCACTCTCTCTTCTGTAAAAGATGCTTACTGAACTGTGCAGGTATTCACATGTTTCTTTGTCTTGTTTATGTCCATAATTTTGCATATTCAGATGTTCGTACGCAGATTGGTTGTGCATATGTCATATGCACCCAAATAAACTGATGGGTTACTCAGTAATTTTTATGGCAGATCTCCGCTACCTGGCAAGATCTAGTAGTTATTTGTATCAGGTGTATCATGGATGGAGGGAGAACCTCATCAGCAGAGAACCAGCAGAATCAGCAGAGAACCAGCAGTATCAGCAGCTACAATAGTTCTGTCACTCTTTGACGTGGTCAGGATTTGACTAGATCCAGCCAGAGGGAAACTTTCACTAAGTAGTTAATTGTACCCACGGAAAGCTGCAAAAGTAGCTTTTCAGAAGAGACTGCAGGAAAACTGGGAAGGGATTATTCAAGGATGGTGCTCATTTGTGGTCTCGGGCACAATAAATTATTTTCTTCATTCAGACTTACTCCTAGGCAATTTGCTTCATCGCCTCTATGTTTATTTTTGGCGTGTGGTTTTTTGGTTGTTAAATATGGGAGATGCAGTAGTATTATTTGTGTGACATGCTGCTTCTCATTTTCTGTGGTTAGCTGAACTGAAAAGGTGGAGGCAGGAATCAGTTTAGATTGAAGATTTTCTGGCTCTTCCCAATTAAATGAAAAATCCTAATCCTGAAAAAACATTTCATTTAATTCAGGGCTGTTGTTTCGGGTGTTAACCAATAGAAAGAATGGTTTTAAAATTAAATCCAGCTTAGGGTTTGACTCTCTAATATTTGAATCATTCAAAAAATCAAGTGTTTAGGCTGGAAAATAGAAGGCAGCTTTTAGAAACATGAAACATTTACCATATTTTTAAATAATTATTTTTCTGAAACTGTCTTTCTATTGGTAATCTAAGTGATGCATTACTCCAAAAATTCAGGAAACTCTTTTGCCTAAAGCCTCCAACCAAGTTTTTGATTCCAGTGTAGTAGGGTGCTGCACAAACAGCGTGAGAAAATAGACATGGCAGACAGTAGGTGAGAAATGAAGACTTTTGGCCAAGTTATGTGATTACTCCCCTGCAGAGAAGCAGCAAAAGCAGAAAAACCCCCAACTTATCAGCATCCTAGACAAGTTCCCTACTGACTGATCAGTTCTGCCTCAATCGAAATGGCCCCTGGGCTCAAGTAGTGCCATGTGACACTTACAAATGGTGCCTTCTGAGAAGATCTCATAGCCATCACTGAGAGGCTCTGCTTGAGGAGCAAAAATACATTTTCTGAACTCAACTGCACTGTCAGAAAGAAGTGAAGAAACTTAAGTGTAGAGTTGAGGACATTTTGAAGGATAGATGCTTGCAAATTGCTTAAGGGATTAGAGCACCCTTTATCATCCTCACTTTAGAGTTCAAGAAATAAGATTTTTGTCCTCAAAGCCCTGTTTGAAGACAGTGAGCATATCTTGGTGGTGGTCATGTTGTGTGAATGATGCTACAGAAATTTTCACTCCTGCTTTGGGGGATTAGAGCTGCACAGGACAAAGATCTGGTGGTATTGACAAGGATTGATTTGTTGAAATGCGTATGTCTCAAGAAGGTTTGCAGTTTTAGGGACATTCACTTGAGAAGGAGATTGTGGCTTCAGAGAGAGAAATAAAGATGCATTCTCTTGCCTCAGAATATCATGCTGCTTAGAGAGTTAGGAAACTTGTTATTCCTGTAGAGTTCTACATATTTAAAACAAAAATCCTCGTCCCAAACCCACAGCAGCACTCCTCCCTTCCTTCTGAACTCAGTGTAAGTACCATGCCCAGCCTAAAGCTGTGAACACTGACTGTAAACAGGAGTTCCTTTCTGGATCCCTTACTTTCTGTCAAAGCTTCTCTATTGTCCTTGCTTTCTGTTTCTGCATTAGTCTCTGCTACTCAAACATATATTTTCCTTGGTTTTCTCCCTTACAAGTCAGTTTTCTATTTGCTTCCCAAGATCCTCTAGAATCCATGATCCTAGATTATTCTCTTTAGTAAGTTTTTGGCACTTTTATTGGTAAAGATTTAATATCCTGATGTAAGAAGCCAGGAAGTCTGGTTAGGTCTAAGCTGCTCTCCAGCGTATGCCAGAGTGCAGAACTTCACCCAGTTCCCATTGTACTGGGCTTTGATTTCCCGAAAGATGAGCAACCATCTGGGCAGCTCCTTCCAAAGTTCTTCTCATCTTTTCCCTTCCCCAGACTCTTTTCCTTCTGTTCCATAAGGACCTCAATTTGTCAAGCCCTTTGCTCTTCCCTCTCTCCCCACTTTGTGGTTTTCTTGCTCAGAGGCTTTTCCTGCTTCCTGGATCAGTCTGGGTGCAAATCCTTCCTGAAATGCTTGCTCCCTCCTACCAGCAGAAAATGAAAGAGTAGCCTTTCTTTTCTTTCTTGTCCCCTGAGTAATCCATCCTTCACTCCAAAACTCTCCTCTGGTCCGCATGCCTTGCCCTACTTGACAGTCCACCCCATCCCATCTGCAAGAGTGGCTGGAAGATGTGTTGCCTCTGTGCCTTGCTTCTCCCAGTCTGGATTCCCAGCCCTTCTCTCACCCTCTTCACCCACTCTGCCTCTCCTGTGGGTCATAACTGCAGATTCCTTTGTTCCGATGCCTCCCTACTCTCATACCATCTCCCTCATCCCAGCTTTTATTGTTACACTTTTTCTCAAGGCCTGCTCAGGATCTAGTACTGCACCTACTGGACTGGATCCCTTCTTCCCCTTCCCTGTCCAAGCATCTCTGCTCATCCTCAGTTCCACCCAGTAAAAACAGGAATCGCTTTGCTTCACAAAAAGCCAGAGGAGTTCTATTCAGCTGATGGCTTTTCCTTTTCTCCCTGGCTCTCGTTTGCAGGGAGTATTTTTGTACAAGTGCTCATCTCCTCTGCGTGTGTGTGAAAGAGAGAGAGAGAGGGAGTGAGAAGAGGGAGGCAGAGCGAGCAATACAACAGTCTGGCAACGTGAGGCGGCATCGGAGTGAGAACTGCGAGACCAGGGAAGCTGGCGAAGAGATGCAAGCCCCTTACTCTGGGCTCAGCGTGATCCCATTGGTTCCTGAGCTGCTGTTTTAAAGCGAAGAAGAGCTTGGAGGATTGAAGTGCACAGCCAGACGCAGACTCTCAGCCAAGTTGTCAGCACGCCGCAAAGGAAGAGGGACTCAGACACACGAGCTTGCAGAGTGTCCGCAGCTTGATGCTCATTTGTTTCCAGAGAGGAAGAAAGGAGAGGGGACAAAAAAAATCCAACCCCACAGAAAAGGGGGAAGGAGCCTGATCCAGTCCAGCAGTCCTGGGGAGAATAATGGATGTGACCATATCTCAATTCATCTTAGAAGAATTTGATGTCAACTGCAGCCTCCTGGATCGTTTACAAGAGACTTTTTTAGAGAGTTCCTCTATTCCTTTCCTGGGCTTTCATGGTAGGAATCATTACTTAGCGCAGGGCTGGGAGAAGCCTTATAAGTGCTAAGATTCAGTTTGCTTTGTGATGCAAAGTGTGTTGCTTGCGTCCTTTTTCAGCTGCTTTTTCCCTTTCTGTCTCCTTTTTTTAATGCAAAAGGTCCGTACTGCAATGCCACCACTGATCAGATCGGAACCTGCTGGCCCAGAACATCTGCGGGGGAACTAGTAGAGAGACCCTGCCCGGAGTTCTTCAATGGGATCAAATACAACACCACGAGTAAGTATGAACTCCTTTTTTTCCCCCACAAATCTGGCGCTGAAAGGCGCCTGGGGAGACCCAAAATACATTTTCCATTTAAAAAATAATAAATAAAAAAATGTGTTTGCCTGGGAATCAACATTTCCTCCACATTCCAGCTTGTATATTCAAAATTCCTGCCTGGAATGATGCAGATTTCTTAAAAGCACAGAGTTTTGGATCCAAATTCCTCTTTAGTTAAATGTATTTAGGTAGAGCTGGGCAAAAATATCCTCTGCAGTCTAAGGAGGGTATTCTGAGCTTTGTGTGTTTGTTCCTGTATAGATATGTTTATCTATACGTTTGAATGTTCGTAGCAGTGCTTCAGCTATTTGGATAATTAAAGATCCTTTGGCTTGTGAAGTACTTAATCTTAATGCCTGAGAACTGTGTTTTGAAAAGGTTCTTCCTTTGAGAGGCTGTCTGTGTGAACAGGGGGACAGACTGGGCTGGAAGTTGTATCTAGCAAACAGAAGAAGGCTTAGGTCTGGAATCTGTTTAGTAACTTCATCAGTGGTTGGCTTTATGGGGCTGAAGTGGCTACATCATTACTGCAAGGAAAACAGGAGAGGATATTATGAAGCAAATAATATTCAAAGCAAGGGAGCACGGGGGCTTCTTAGAAATCTCTTGGAACTGGTGCTTTAGTCTTAGAGGTAAACAATCACGATGACTCACTAAAAATTTATTATTCAGGCTGTCGGACCCGAGCACTCATTTCCTTTTCCTTATCTGTCAATACTGTTTGGACCTTTCATTAAGAATTTTTAACATATTAGTTCCAAATATGTGTACCCACTTGTTTGTCACTCCTTTTTGCAAGACTGCTCATGTGGTTTTGACTGTGGGGACATTTCATTCTGTTTCAGTCTGAACTGTTGCTCGGGTGTTAGTGGTCTAATTTTCAGATAGCGTTAATTTTCTGGGGCTAGAATTCTCATTAAGTTCCATAAAAGAATGACCCTGTCATCTTAGACCTTATTTTTTTAATTCACTGAAAGTGAATTTCTTCTTTCCCCAGCTCTACGTGTAAAGGGCCAGGTAACTAGATGAAAGTTCTGTGTATTTGTTATGCAAAACAAAGCTCCTCTTCCAGATTTGCTCTTAGGGTGCAGCTTTTGTCATCCTTGACTTTAGGTAGAGTAAGGAGGTTATCTTAGAGAACTGCAAGATCATCCTCAAACCATGTATTCTTTGCGGTAAAATAGGTGGGAACATGGAAAAGGCTGGGTTATGGTATCTTTGATCATAGCAGGTACATTTACAGTCTCAGCTGAAATCAGAAGAAATTTTCTGAGTATTAAGGACGGCTCAGACCAGATTGAGTGTATCACAATGGACTCTAAAACTACCTTAAAGGATGCCTTTTTATTTTCCATTTCCTTTTTTTTTGGTGGAGGATGTCAGTATTTCCACTGCCTTATTTTTGTTTCTCCAACGGGAAAGAGAGAAGTAAAAAAGACCAAAAAAAAAGAGGGCACATTATAGATGGTTCCTTATTTATATCATAAACAGTGGAGAGAAATTAAATGCTTTTCCTGTGATTAAATGGGGTATTCAGGATTTTTTTTTATCTAATTTTGATAAACTCTGTTAAGGCTTTCAGCAGTTCGTCAGTGACCTTATTTAAAGTTCTTCTCTGCTCCTCTCCTCCTCACTACTTGTATTACACTGCTAAGTTTTCCTTAAATTCATTGCTTTCAAAACAATGGCCTGTTAATTAAATTAAGGACCAATGGAAATGTATTACTAAAATGCTGAAGCATTGTTTTGTCATAGTCTGGGGAAGTGGACATTTTCCTCCATTCAACATAAAATGTGAGTAATCATGTTGAGAAAATGTGTGTCTGCAGGACTGAGTAGTGGTGCATCCTCGCGCCCAGATGCGGTAGGTAGCATATGGAGCTTGCAATGGAGAGCTAAATTGCACTGAAGCCACTCTTAAGTTGCTTTCTGTTGATCTTATGTGTGTAGCTCCTCCAAGTTGTGGCGCAGAAAAGGAAGGAAAGAACCCTACCAAGATTTGAGTCAACTTGTACCGTCAGTAGCTTCTTGAGCGGTCGTAGTTGGTGATTAAGGCTTGGCGAAGCAGTAGGACAGCAGGTTAAGATTCGAATACAGAGGTGCAAACTCTCCTGTGGTTTGAGAGGTGTGGAAATTAGTGCAGAACACATCCAGAGTTTGGGAAGGCCAAATACTGATGTGGTCCCACTGCTTGCATGTTTTCTCCACGTTAGTTTGTGGGCTCAGTAGAGCATCACTTGGAAAGAGACTCAACGTGCTTAGAATCTCGACTGTTCACCTTGTGCGGGTAATAAAATAAGTAGAGAAAACTGATAAAGAGTGAGAAGTGGATCTTGCAAATATCAGAGGTGAATAATTCAGCTGCAAACTGCAGGTTTGATCAGGAGATGCCTTGGATCAGCATCAGATTTCTGCCTAGGCTATGTGGTGTAGTTTTGGCTTGGTTTGGTTTGCATTTTGGTGAGGCAAGGGGAGAAAGAAGGGTGTGTAGTGTTGGACTGGATTGGTTTTGAGGGCAAAACTGGGCAAGTTTAGAAAAAGCGCTATGCAATGCCTTTGTTCTACTAAGGGCTTATCCACTTCCAGGTTGTAACTCCACTGTTTCTTACAGTCATGCATCCCATGTTTGCGAGCTGCCACCTTTTAGGAGCTTTAGCATGTCTTTAGTTTGATTTTGTACAACTGTGAGTATATTTCTCATTCTAATGTGTTTAAAACCTTTGGATCAATTTGAGTGATTTTTTTAAAATAAAAACTTTATAAGTGAAACCCTCAGAGGTGCCAAATTCCTACCAGGTTCATAAAAGTAGCTCATCAACTGGAGAGAATGAACCCAGTAGCATTCCTCGTAAATTAAATCTTTTGCGTAATAGGCACTAGAAAATCCAGACTTGGAAGTGCCCAAACTGGGTGGAAAAACTTATACCAGGCTCAATCAAGCACAAGGTGCTGATCATGGTGAACCAGGCTGCCCAAGTTCTGGTGTTCATGGGGCTACTTCTGCGCCTTGTTGTAGTTTCTGTGCACGTAGCGTCTAGGATTCAAGACAAAATGCAACAAATAGTTCACAACACCACAGATCAGCTCATCAAAGGTTTTGGATAGACCTACCCTCACTTGGTGTCTGTCTTGTCAGCTATCAGGCTTTGATTGTCGCCTGAACTCGGAACCCCTGAGCTCTTGGATGGAGAATGCTATCAAACGTAGACATCGTGTTGAGGGACATGGTTTAGTCCAGATCTTGTCAGTGGTAGGTTAATGATTGGACTCAGTGATCTTAAAGGTCTTTTCCAATCTAGGTGATTCTGTGAACCCCGCAATACACCAGCAAAATTTTAATGAAAGAGGATTTGAGGCAAAAAACTTAAGAATGAAAACTAGTGCATAAAAAAAATCCCCTCTTGTTTGCCACCAAAGAGTAAACAGTTTGCACAAAATATTTCCATTCTAACTGCAAAAAATTCCCGTGGTGATTTTGTGCCTCTTTCTGTGTGTCTCTTGGGAAGTGCTGAGTGACTCAGATAAGTTGCAGCTGGATTCATAAAACAAAGTCTGTCAGTCTGTGAGTATTTTTCATCTCTGACACTTTCTTATTTTGGTGATTTATTTTTTTTTAAGATTTTTTTTTTTTCTCCCTCTGTATTTGGGAAATAAAGTCACCCTGACAAATCAGGATCTGGTTGCTCTGGGGTGTGATTTGGGAATATAGGCAAAATGTTCCTTGACCAAGAAGCTGGAAATGATGCCATCCACTTACAACTTTGCAGTTTGGCAGCAGAGCTTATGTATTTATCTCAAAGAAAAAAAGAAAAAGGAGAAATATATGTGTTGGTGCCGTGTGTGGTTGTGCACTTGTCTCTGCTCAGGATCTATATTTAGCTAAAGATGACAATATCATTGCTGCCCTCTAGATGTGTTTATGCTTTGACAGTGTGAGGCTTTTATTCTTGTTTTAGGAAACAGATTAATTCACTTATTAGGGTATCCTGAAGCTTGATTAATTCAGCAAACAGGCAGTAATGAGACTCTCTCTGCTGCTTGAAAAAAAGTGGTCGAACATGCTACTTAGAGCACGTTACATGCTGAAGTACGTCTACTTTAGCTTGTTCCTTTCCCTACAAATTGCACTGTGCAATGAGGAAATTTGGGATTAGGTGTTCATATGTTCATATTAGGTGTTTTCAACTGTAGCCCTAACTGCCTGGTTTGAGTTTGTCTGCAACAGCCAGTGCAGCGGAGGGGTCTTCAATCATGAGACCTGTCTGTTGGGGGCTGCTCAGCTCAGTTTGTGCAAGTTGCTGGCAGGAGATGGAAACGTCAGAAGGTCTCCAGCTTGCAGATTAAGAGACACAAATATAGGTATTTCCACATAGGTATCAACAGCTAATTTAAGTATCTAAGCGGTAATATGAGTTAATGGAGCTCTATTTGCTGTAGAGGGTGAAACCTGGAGAGTTACTCAGCTCAANAATATAGGTATTTCCACATAGGTATCAACAGCTAATTTAAGTATCTAAGCGGTAATATGAGTTAATGGAGCTCTATTTGCTGTAGAGGGTGAAACCTGGAGAGTTACTCAGCTCAACCTAAATGTACACATCAGTTCAGCAGCCCAGGCACAAGTGCTAGTGGCATTTGATGTGTCCAGGGGTATCTTGCTTAGCATCTAGTTCCTGTCTTAGAGAGCACAGACTTTGTGTAGATCTATGTTTTATCTTCTGGACTATATAGGTGTTGCAGATACTCTAAGAGAAACTGTACAGTGCCTGTGTTTAGGCAGCAGAATCCATCCCTGGGCATCTGTTGAGCTGAGCAGAACCCATACCTGGGGATTGACGTTAGGAAGACAGACTGCTTTTGTCATCGACGGGAACAAAAGGTCCCTGCAGCTCAAACTCCAACTCTGCCAATCCCCTTCTCCCTCTTTCACTGAGATAGCCACTTCAGATGAGTGTTTTGGGTATTGCAGAAAGCACCCTCATCCTCTGCAGGGACCGCGCTGCTGAAAACAGGCACGTAAGCACTAACCTTGCACTGATGGGGATTTGGTCCCTCCTTGCGCACCCCGTGTTCTGAGTGTGCTCACCACCTTCTCCTTGGTGACCCTACGACCAGCTGCCTTCTTGACAATGAATTGGAGAAGGTTGGTGACTTAGCAACTGGGCTGTTGTTCATGTAGATGGACATGGGAGAAAGAGCAATTGGCACAAGTATCACAGTTGTACCTATAGGCGGGGCTTTCTCCATGCCGAAAGAAAAATTCGGGCAGTTCTTTGTTGTCTTATCCTTAGCAGATGCAAATAATCCTTTGTGCGCTGAGGGAAGGGTGAAGAAGTGAATTAATTGCTCTTCTGGGTTGCATCCCCTCTCTTTTGAAAGGGGTTAAGGAGGCGATTTAATTTTTAAGAGAGCAAGAGCTAATTTTCACAGGTTCAACAGCCATTCTTTTATCAAGATCTCGTCTCCGCTGCTTTTCTTTCTGCTTAATTATTGTTCAAAGTTCTTCCAGAGTGGTGGCTTCAGCTTGCAAGTATGAAACATGAGCCTTGCCTGGAAATTGTTGGTCACAGAGTTTTGTTAGTACTCTATGGGTAAGACCTGTCCTGGTAATTACAAAATTGAGCACTTCAGTGGCTAACCTAGAGGCTCAATTAATGTTTTCACTGGTGTTTTATCTTGTGTATTTTCATGTCTTGAGCACTTCTGTGGGTCACATTGACATAACTTACTTTTTCCCCAGGGGTTATTTTGGTTTGATTTCTAAAGGGTGCGTTTTTGAAGGCTAAGTTGCTTTGTAAAAGCCAGAGACCCTTTATGCTCTGGAGGCCTTTCATCTTTATTGGAGAGTGAGCGATAAAATGCCCATCAACACAGTCTTGTCAGCATGAGTGGTGCTTCCTAGAGGTACAGCTGGATGCAACGAGGAGATGCAGCTGAGGTGTGGGCTGGAGGAAAGGGCAAGGTGAGAGGAGAAAGCATCCCAGCTCGAGAGGCAGCAGATGCGAAGCAGTTCTGGTGCGCTGCCATTTGGATTGAAGGGCTCTTTATGTATTTAAAACACATTTCTGAAAAAAAAAATAAGCGTTTCAGAGATCAAATACACAAGTTTCTCCTTTTGCTAGGCAACGCATGTGTGTTTTCAGACTCAGAAAAATACTGCGAAGCCCTAAAACTACTCCTGCCGCCTCCCTCTTCTGAAAGCTTGTTAGATGTCCAGAAGGCTTTTATTCTACTAGGCTGTTTAAAGACAGAAGGAGATTTGGGGTAAGAAGAGATGTTTTGTAGCCAATTTAAATTATGGACTCACTACAGAAAAAGCTCTAAAAAAAAAAATTCAACGCAAGACCCCCTAAAAAAATGACTTGCAGAAGCTGGTTTTTAGCCACCCTGGGGTGAGCCACAGAATGTTTGTCAGCTGGGAGTCAGGAGTACACGAAAGTTAAAGGAAACAGCCAGATGAGAAACCAAACAAGTACAGCAGAGGAAGACGAAGGCTGGAATTGGAATTCTGGGGGAGGGAATAAAACATAATTTTTAAGCTCGTAAAGCTTCTCTCTGAGGAAATCAAATCTGCGGTTGATTAGGTCAGCTTGGCTCCAGTAGCGCTGTATCCAGATTGAGATTTCAACCATCTTTGTTCATTTTTCATTTCTAGGTTGAATTCTTCCACAGATACAGCAGTGGGAGGTTCTTGATTTAAGTGCATGCACAGATGGGAGAGATTTGACTTCTTTTCGCTCAAGTTTTTATTTTCTTTTTTTTTTTTTTCCATTGTGGAGCATAATTTGGGCTAAGACATCGCTCTGATTTTGCAGTTTGGAAGAAGAGTGTTGGGAACAATATTTAAAAGCAGGAATGAAAATAACTCCTCTTTCTCCCACCACCATCGTCCTGTAAAATTTGATTTCTTCACCAAGCACAGAATAGAAGTTAATTGCATGTAGTAAGATAAGATGACTGTTAATGTTACTTCAGTCATGTTCAGGGACCTTTTCTCCAACTGATTAAACACTAATTAGATTTTTTGTTCTTTACTTGTAAGTTACGAGGTGGCTTTGCTATGATCCTTTTGTCCGAATGAGATTCTCTTAAGTTTAGGCTTGACTTTTGAGGCATATTTCACACATACCCCAGAGCCAGGAATTGCTGCTGCCGTTCTACGCCAAGCCCATCTGATTCTCTGCCAAAGTCAGTCAGACCTGGCAGCAGAAGCAGGAGACCCAGTCCCTTGTTTTGCCCTTCAGGGTGGCAACCCTGAACTTGGGGCAGAGGGGCCAACACCTGCGATTACTGGGGAAAGTGGCTTGTCATGGCGAGAGAGCCATGATGGGTCTCTGAACCTTGTGACCTTCAGGAGGGTCAGCAAACACAGGGTTGCCCACATTAATTTTGGAGGTGTCTGTGACCTTCTCACTGTGGAAGTTGACCCATCCACCTCTCTGGCACTTGCATGAGCTAGTGAGCTGTTGTCTAAGCTGACAGCAACTACCAGCTGGCAAACAGATGGACTGAGGTTCATTTTCTTCCCGCAAGTTATGAATTAGATGATACTTGCAAAATCGTGTGTGTCTGGGACCAGGGATGGAGTGGAAGAGGGGATGGCTCAAGAACATATGGGGAAGGGAAAGGATTAAATACATTACATAGGGAGACAAAGCAGGAAATCTTTATCTCACAGTATCAAAACGAGAGGAAAAAATCCCACCCAGCTACATCTGGTGAGACATTGGAACAGGCTGCCTAGGGAGGTGGTGGAATCACCGTCCCTGGAGGTGTTCAAAAAAATCCTGTAGATGTGGCGCTTCAGGACATGATTTAGTGGTCAGGATAATATTTAGTAGATGGTTGGCCTTGATGATCTTGAAGATCACTTCCAGCCTTGATTGATTGTATGATCTAGTGTGGGGACACTTGTGGATGTAGGATTTCTTGGTTTATTCTGCCTTATAATGCATTTTCCATCCAGCCAGGCTGTGGGAGGATGAGGTCTGAAACCCTGCTGAGGAAGATGGGATCAGGCTGTTCTTTTCAGCCTGAGACTGTCTGCGACTCACTGGGGTTCAGCGTCTGAGGTTATTGTCACAAGCCCTTTGGGAGAGTGTCACAGAAGGAATGATCACCCGTAATTCCTCTGCTCAGCCACAGGGTGTCACTTAAAGTGCAGGTAAAGGAAGTGTCCACAGGCATCTGCACTATGTCACTTGGGGGTGGAAATGATGGATGGGGTAAAGGAAAACTGGTGTGAATAGTGGTCCTGGACTTTGTGCTGCTCTAATTACCAGCAGCACTGCCTCTGCAGCTTCACCATCCTGCTGGGTGGTAAATGAGACTCACTGAAGTGAAGTGGGGACAAAGAAACGGAGGAGAAGGACATGGAGGATATTCTGGAAGGAATCCTACTGTCTGTGCTTCTGTGGAGCATTTGCTTGAGAGCAGGTCAATGACTGAGGGTCGATGGTTGGTGGTTGTTTCACCGGGGCTTCTCTGACAGGCTCAAGAAATGGAAGGCTGGAATCTTATCAATGTTTATAAATATCTGAAGGGTGAGTGCCAAGAGGATGGGGCCAGTCTCTTTTCAGTGGTGCCCAGTGATAGACAAGGGGCAATGGACACAAACTGGAACCCAGGAAGTTCCACCTAAACATAAATAAAAACTTCTTTGGTGTGAGAGAGCCAGACCCTGGCCCAGGCTGCCCAGAGAGGTTGTGGAGAGTCCAATGGGGAGATTCCAAACCTGCCTGGATGCAATTCTGGACAACTTGCTCTGGGTGACCCTGCTTTGGCAGGGGGGCTGGACTAGATGATCTCCAGAGGTCCCTTCCAACCCAAGGGATTTCTCCTTGCTGTACATGCTGTGTTCATTGCTGTACTGCTTCCTATTGGATCAACTTGATCTCTGCTGCCTGAGTACTATCCCTTGGCAAGAACTGTTAGTTTCTCCCTGTGGACCGTCAGGAACTTGAGAGATGCTCTAGATGTTCCTACTTAACCAGAATACGAAATAGATACATTAACAGTGAGATGATGCCTTCCTCAGCTGTGGTTGCTCAACTTGCTGATGGGAATGGTGTCCTGCAGATCAGTTAGTCCATTGACTGGATTTTGATTCTGCGTATTTTCCTCTGTGTTCTTCAGTGACATGGAAATATCTTTTTGCTGTTCGTGTAGTGGTCAACCTTTAAGACTTCTGTGGCTTGGAAGAACAGTACTTTTAAGCTGTGTCCTGGTCTGAGTAAATTTCTCAGACTCTTAAAGTCATGCAAGACTTTGCTCACAGTCTATTGTCCTGCGAAAGGGGAAACTCTTATTCAGTTTTGGACCCCAATATTGCTTATGACTTGATATCCAGATCAGAACAGCCATTCTTAGCAGCTTGAGAAGGTGATGAGAAATATGGTTTCCCATGGAAATTGGAGGGGTATGGATTTTATTAGGTATTTTCCTTTTTTAGTGCAGTTTCATTCCCCTTGGATGTTATTCATGGAGTTTGTAATCGGTAGCTCTTGGGACAGGTTCATAAAATCAATAAAACTCGGATTGCTTTATACTGAGCTCTTTCTCTGCAGTGCTGGGAATAACAGAGGGCCAGATGCTGCTCCATATGAGACTTGTGCAGTGAAATGCAATACAGTGAAGCAAATGATAGGAATAGAAACTCAGTGTTTAAAAAAAAAAACCCGGAAGAAAACTCCAGATCTCATGAAAAGTTTTCCCTTTAAAAATGGAAGAAAGAAAGAACAGGTCCCAGTACAGCTCCACTGTCCCAAACCCCTGGTGGTTGGAAAGCACTGACCATGCAAGTGACACAAGAATTAATGCAGTTTCTTATCCTCCTGAGCGAGCCAGGGCGTAAAAAGGTATTTGGAAAACAGAAAACATGTTATGGAAATGAGACAAAGAAAATAGGAAATTAATTTGCTAGTGCATCATCACCATTTTAACTAAACTTAGATGTGAAATCCTCGTGATGCTTTTTCTCACTGCTACAAAATTTAATTTAAATGAATTATTGTTGAATTATGCCAGTCATACCTGAAACATCAGCAAAATATGTGATGAGCAGCCACTACTTCTTGCAGAATCTCTAGTCTTGCCACATCAATTGCTCCTTTTCAACTAAAGCAGCTAATTCGGAGTTTTGAAGCAGTGGGTGTTTTGAGGGATCCTCGTTTCCGTGCTGATCATAATACATTTCACCAAGAGAGTGCTCTGAGCTCTGCTTGGAAACCAGTGGGACCAGCAGGTGTTTAGTTGCTGGAGATGGATTTTTAGGTATCGTAAACTGGGGACTCTATTGTCTTTGAAAGAAATAGAGTAAAAGGCAGGGGATGATGGGGATGATGAGGATTAGGGGCACTTCAGAGAGACCTCCCAGTGCTAGGCTTCCATAGAGAAAGTGCTTAGCAGGTTGCTGCCTGGTAGAAGTTTCTTCTGTCCCATGAGCTGTGGGGAGGAAGAGATAGAGGCCTCTGATTTGGCAAGCCCTTTTCTACAAGGGCTTATGTTCCTATTCTGAGAGCTCCTTGCCTTAGGATAGGGATGGTCACATCTTGGGTGGGAAGTTGCAGGGTGTTGCACGGTTGTGCATCTGTCCTCTGAGTGGTGTGGGACAGTGTAGGATCCAGGTAATGCTGCCACCAGCTCAGAAGACCTCTGTAGAGTGAGGTCTTTTCATTCCTCCTTGTCAACACTTGGTACTAAAGAAAGCCAGGGTTCTGTAGATCCGCTTTTGGTTCATTTTGGCCATCTGATCTGATCTTCTGAATTTGTCACTTTATATAAACCTC
>WEIS01035302.1:0-15379 GCA_013389965.1 Todus mexicanus
GGGCACTGACACTGAAGGAAATTAAGGGAATTGCATAGCGCCTGGAGTCAGGCTCCTCATTTTGTGATCTAGGTTGCAAGTTACTTCTTAGGACAAAACTTCAGTCAACGATAATACTTGGGGGGAAAAAAAACAACCTGACTGGCAAAGATCCTTCTGAAAGAAAATAGATCCCAAATATGATCTTAATTTTGGAAAGTGATATTGAAGTATAAAAATGTGAATCATACAAGAGATTGTACACTTACCATTCAAAATGCTATTCCTTAGCAAGTTTATTGAATGGTATATTTGTAACATTCCTGGCATATTTGAAATGGAACAAAATGTGCAATTACCAAAATCTTTGTTGTGAAAATTATAGAGAATTTGTTTGAATTTTAGATTAGTTTTGCATACAAGATGCTTTAAAGTATTTCATAGTAAAAATGTAAGTATTTGATTTCTTTTCGTTGTATGCTTGTAATATGAAATTTGGCTAGTTCTGCAGTATTTTTTAATGCATTGTCTGTCCTATTAGTGTGATGCATAGTGTTTTTACATGCATAGTTTGACCACATTTGTGGGAATGTTTTTTCTGTGGTTAGTTACAATCAGTGGTCAATGTGACATAACAGACGTTGTAAATTATACTAAGAATATATTGATCAAGTTGATTGTAACTGTAAAAACACTTCAGGTTCTGTTTCATGTTAAAATTATGGATAGTTGTCCTTTGTGTGCTTTATAGTAATGTTAAATGATAATATTGACGTAATAAAACTTGGTTGCATAGTAGTAGTATTATATTACTTCCAGTTTTAGACTTCTCTGTTCTATTGTGCACTTGCCTTTCATTTTTCTACTTACTGAGATAGTTTTATCAGCATCAGTTAGAAGACACATGGTGTTGATAATGGGATTATGATGTCTGTAAGTAATCTGTCCCTTTTGTAACTCATGAAAAGACAAAGAAGAGTTTTCAATGTAAAAATTATAAGGATGGAATTTGCTCCTTTTGCCCATGAAAATGGACCAGTAATACTCTGGTGCTTTGCAGCTCATGATTTTCTGTCTTGGGATTTTGCAAAGTTTGTGATAGGTTCTTCTACAGACCTTACAATGTAATTAAAAAGAGTGTTGACTTCTCTGTAGATCTGTACTCCATCTTGTCTCCTAACTTTATACTATGATAGCAATCATGAAAGTATTGCGTGGAGCGGCCTCAAAGTAATAGCATGAGTTTGCTATTAGCTTCATGTGTCTCTTACAGAGAAGTAGTGAGATCTGCCTGGCAACAGTAAAAATTAGTTTTAAACCCCCTCACAAACGAAACCACTTTTCACCGGTAGCTTATGTCATTCTGCAGTGGCAAATATCAGAAAGTTGTAAAACAATCTGCAAAACCCTGAGAGGAAGCAAGAAACGTTAGAGCCAGTAGAGTAGTGCATTTCCATTTCATTTTGCTTCTTGAGCAAGAAATGTAAATTCTGTTTCAAGCTTTGACACTTGACTTGACCAGTCAGATCTCTTTCCTGTCCTGATAATCTATTCACTAAAGTCCAAACTGTAATGAAATGAATGAGGCTTTTTTCGTGTCTCGTCTCAGTTATTGTTTCAGTCTCTAGATGCAGACTAAGACAATTGTTCACATCACTGTAAGGACAGTGATATACCAGAAAGATGAAAAATTTGTTTCTGATGAACGTATGTCACACTGAGACTGCAACTGTTAATATTTAGGGAAGAGTAAGGAGAGAACAAGAGACATGTTTTAGTGAATACTTTAGGTAACAGGAAAAAAAATATGTAAAAAATACTAAACAGGAAAAGAGACTTGAAGAAAACAGTTCAAGTAATGCTTGTTCTTTACACTTGTTCTTAAAGCATTGTCATTTTATTTTGCCCTATGCTTAACATTTTTGGTTGTGATTTTGAGACAAACAAATGCTTCTATTCATTTGAACTGTACAGCTGAAACCTTTCTGTTTCTCCCATTCCCCCATCTCTCACCCTGAATACATTTGCTGATGTCCTAATTTCTGATACCTGTAGGAATTCAGTGTTCAGACCCCCCTTTGTGTCTTGGATAAAATAGAATGAGCGTTCTCTCTTCTGCTGTAGGGTTTTCCAGGTGACTTTGGAAATAGAGGCCCTCCTGGTCCAGATGGGAATCCTGTAAGTATCCAATTGTGTGTTGATTAACATGGTAAAGTCAACTCTCCTCCCAAATGGAAAGGAGAGTTTTGCCTCAAAAGCAATGTTCTAAAGTCCACAGGAAAATTTTGAACTGTTACTTTTCCATGGAAATTGCTGGAATAGCACTGTAATAAGCAGTGGTGTAAAAGAGTAGAGAACCAAAAAGTTGTTGAGAGAACACACTTTCCATTGCTACATGTACTGACTACCTTGCGAATCAGGTGTCTTGCTGTCCTCACTGCATTACTGATGAATGTTTTGTGTTCAGAAATTCTTGCATTGGATATGACTGTTATTTAACCCATTGTTCTAAGATCATCTTAACAAAACTTGCCAATATGCACCCAGACTCTAGCTTTTGTATGCTTATGCATTTGATAGTCTATTTGATCCTTTGAACTCTTCCTGAATACAATTATGCTAGCATGTAATTTAGCGCATTATAATTAGTATGATAACAGCTTTGTTCTTGGCAGTGTATGCAGGCTCAAGTGCTATCCTGGTATGGTATTCAGATTGTGGCACAGTCACGTCATTTCACTGGCTGCCCTGAAAGGAGCTTTGCTGTTTTGTTGTATTTGTAGGGAAGCTCTGGCACAGACTCCAAACTCAGGTTTCCTTTGATATGGGAAACCAGTGAAAGTGGTTTGGGCCAGACAAGGGAACAGCAATAAGTGCTGGGCTAAAGAGCAGCTGATTTGCATCTGCTTTTACTGTTGGATGCTTCTTTGGAAACTACTATTGGTTTGTGTCTAAAGGTTGTTGTGGAACAGTGTCAGCAACTGGGCAGAGGTGGTCTCATTTTTGAAGGTCTGCCCTTTCCTGATATCCATCTTGGAAACTTATTTTAGGAAAGCTTATGTGCATTTTGCTGTTTGGTTATCACTGTTTGATGTCAGCATTTTGGAACACTGGAAGACAATTATTTTGCATTTCTGGTTCCTGAGGCAAAGTTCCCCTTGTGGGAATGTGAGGTGGTGTCAGTATGGTACTTTTCATCTTGAAAGCCCTCTGAAGGGTCACCAGCTGCTTTGCAAATGATATTAAAAGGTTAGTCCTTCCTTCCCTTCCTTGTACTCCCAAGTCTCTCTCCAGTCCTGATAAAGCAGGTAACTGTCTTTCCACAAGATCTGCAGAACAGTACTTTTATAAACAACCTCAGAAAACATGGATCTGAAATTACAGACTTGCACTTTACAAAGGAGCCTGTTTTAATGCAAGCATTTGCAATCAAGTTCCTTCTAATCTGCCAAGACAGCTGCTGATCTTACTGCCTTGTCAGACAGGCAGCAACCCCTCTCCCCTCCTCCCCCAAAATTCACCCTGAAGGGCTCGTTCAGGCAAGACGCCAGAGCTGCAGCTGCAGGGGGCTGCAATGCTAATAGGATATTTACAGAGCCTGTTCGTGAGCTGGCAGTGGAGAGCAGGGGCTGCCTGGGAGGCCTGTGGTGGCAGGAACTTGAAGAGAAGACATTTCTTCCTATATGCTGACTTGGCACTAATGACATTTGTCTCCATGCCTAATTTCTTCTGCTTTAATAGAGTAGCGCCATCCTTCATTTGCACAACATCCTCTCCCATTTTCTGAGGATATCAGTCTGCCTTGGAGGATGTTGCCAGAGTATTCAACTTCCCCTGTGGTTAGTTTGGAGGCAAATAGGGAAGATGTGTAGGCACCAGAGGAGGGAGGAGACAATGAAGACGTCCTCTGTGCCCTACCCAGCAGGCATGCCCTGTTGGACAGTTTCAAAATGGGCTCAGATTTGCTTGCATAAAAATTCCTCTTTGCTGCGGGTGCTAATGGGGTGCAGTGAATCCTATGTTTGAGATATCCACTGAGTGGCAGGTCCCAGGTCTCGGGACAGCCTGTGTGAAGCATGCTGACCTCGAGGGCTACAACAACCCTTTCATGCAGGTGAAAGAGACTCAGCGACCCTTTTCTATGGTGTTCAGAGTTTTAGCCTCTGCTGAGTTAAATGTGAGTGCAGCAGAGACAGTAGTAGAGTACCATTAAATTTGTTGCTTCTACATAAAGTACAAATACCGTAGTTTTTATGAAGAAGTAACTTTTCATAAAGAGAGCATAGCTTTTAATTTTCGATGGTCTTTCTATGAACTGAGACGGTGTTCTATTTATCTCTCAAAGAAAGCTTAGTAAATTCTCGCAGTGTTTTTTTTCCGCACCAAAAAGTTTCCTTTTTCTTCTTTCCGCTTTTAAGTATCATGGTAACAAGTCTGATACTCCTTAGTAATGCAGGAACGATTTCATGATGCAGGTTATCTTGGGATCTCTTTCCGCAATCAGGGATTTTGTTAAGCATATTCCCCTATACAGTGATAAGCTGTCGTTCTTCAGGAGCTCTCTGTAAGTATCCCAACTGACCTGCTTTGCAGAGTACTTCTATTTATCTTATTACAGGGAACTTTTCAAAAATGGTAAAATTCAAGTAATCTAAAATTCTTTTTTTTTTTTTAAGGGAATTGTTGGTGGTGTTGGTCCTCCTGGATTTCCAGGACTAAGAGTGAGTGCACTTTATTACTTAGTTTGATATGGCTTGATTAGAATATTTGTCTTGTATGTTTGTAAATTAATAAAAACAAATATAAAAATCCAGGGATTTAAACAGATTTTGCTGTATTAGCCATGATTGTAATTAAAATCACTCTACAAAACTGCTGTCATTATTGCTAGCGTGAAATACTTTTGTACTTGATTTGGATTTGTGTGTTTACTTCTCACCTCATGTGTCTGGTTGGTGGTTTGGTTTTTTTGAAGTAACCACGTTTACTAGTTGATACCCCTAAAGTCAGCATTACTTTTTGAAAAAAGCACAATACATCAGAACATTTTAACATCCACAGCCCTCATTCACTCCTGTATATGGCTACCAAGTTAATTCCTAAGCGAAATTACTTTATCTTACATACAGTATCGCATTCAAATTTTAAAAAATGTTTTTAGAGTGAGGTTGTGATGCTCATTGTGGAGTTGCAAGCTGTACTTGTATTAATACAGTTGTGACAAAAAAGCTCTGTGACATGGATAAGTCCTATAGGACTCAGGAGAGTTTCAGGTGACCTCGGCATCTTCAAGGACAGCTTGTGTGATGCAGCTCCATGCCTTAACGATGACCCCTGCTCTCCAAACGGGTTTGTGCACCCTGGCCTCCATTTTCACACAGTCCCTATTCAGGCAGATGTGAGTGGTCATCCGAAACCGAGTAAAGAATTAGGCACCTCAATGTTTATTCTAAAATACTTAGTCAATTATAACACATTATGCTATTAAAAGATGCAATATTTAACATGAGATTAAATATGTTGTTCTGGCAGAAACCAACATCATTAATTCAAGTAGCTTTTCCTTCCCAACTGTATGCAGTGTCAATAGCTAATAATATTTTTGTGTTTGGTCGTGAGAACAACAACAAAGTGAATGGCTTCAGCAAGCTGGGTCTAAGAATTCCTTCCTTCCATGATTTTTTTCCAATATACAAAGCTGTTGCCAAGTTCAGAGTTTTGACTGTCTGAGCAGCCAGTCTCTCAAGATTTTCAAGACCATTGAGGTTTAATAAGATGCAGACTTTCAAAAAGTTTGACTACAGTTACCAGAGCTAGCTTTTTTTTTTTTCTTTAAAAAACCCCCACTTGTTATTAAGAAGCATTAGTTTTCTGATATTTTATCTTTCTGACAGGTAAAAGCAATTTGGTTTTAGTTTCACTTGTCACATAGAAATGGTGGAAAAGATATAGTTTATGTAGCTGAAGTAATTTTTGTTTTCTATATCACTAAATTTTAAACAAACTCATAAGCATGTGCTAACATATAGTGTGGATATTGTAGATGGAAGATGGTTTAAAAAACTGACAGACTTACTAATTCAATCCTTTTCTTATCAGTGAGATTATTTTTTCAGTTTGATTTTTGTAATTCCTGTTCTTTGCTGTTAAATATCTCAGGCAATATCTCTGGAGACTGATGGGAGTTTCATTAACTTGAATTTTGTAAAACTGTTTTCAAACTTCTTCGCATCGCCAAATTTCCCAGCTCAGTATCCCGCCGATTATTCAGTCAATGCTATTGTTACTATAACTGTGCAGAAATGCTTTGCTGAACTAGAACAGATAACACAAGAGACAGCAATGTAAATAATTTATCTTGATATCAGCTAACATGATAGAATATAACATTTAAGCAGCCATGGAAAGCTAAAGCAATATAGAGTGGCCGTTTTCGTAGGACCTTTACCAAGCACCATTCTGATGCTAAGTCAACAGTCTTCGTTTTTCTTCAGTGAGTCAGGAGTCTGATGATGGCTGCAGAAGAATGTTTTTGCTAACATTGCTGAAAGAGCCTCCAGAGAGTAATCAATGTGTGCTGAACTGGAAATCAGTAGGTGTCCATCATCATATTTTCCATGTCACTCTCAGTGAGTGGCGAAAGATTTCTGTATTCATTTTTGTTGCTAAATTCATTCATAGCCACAAAGGTATAACACTGCCGCTGTGGAGGTCTTTGACCAGATTTTTCCCTCTATAATATCATTTTAGCTTATTGCTAAATAATTTCTTCTGTTTAGCTCACCATCTTACATTAATATTATTGCTGTTGCTGTGTTGATCTTCTAAAGTTTGTAATATTTTTCATTTCTGGTTCATTTTTCTTCTTCAAGTTATAAAACCATCCATATAAATAGCAGAAAGAAGAGGTGTAGTAAGGGCTTTGAAGGTACATGAAAACAGAAAAAGTTAGCATGCCCATCAGAACTTAGGTTAACTTTACCTTTTTTCTTTTTCTTTTTGTCATCTTTTTAACTTGTTGAAGTCACCGAGAGATGAGAAATCCTAGTAGAAGTCACTTTTTATGGCACTGCTCATGGTAGAACAATTCCTTTAAGCCAAGTTCATAGCTTACAGAGTAGTGATTTCATGTACCCCTAACGACAGAGGGAACAGCCACTGAATGTGCAGCTTGTGGTACAAAAGAAAGCTTCCTCATTCTTGCCTAGTGCACTGCCATCTTCTCTTGAGCACATGATCTACACCTGCTGATATGATTTGGAACAGTAGAGGTGGAGGCTTTATAATATGAATGCATTTTCCCCCAAGAAATAAACCTGAAAAATATTTTGGTTTCTCTCTGCGGTGCAGAAAATGCCACATTCTGTTATCAGTCTTTCAGTTATTCCACTTCATCAAATGTCTAATGCAGTCACATTTCTTGCTGTCTCATAGGGAGGCATTGGGCCACCAGGACCGAGTGGACCATCAGGAATTCCAGGGCCCACGGTATGATGCTAAACAGTCCCACAGTCCAGTGCTGATGCCACTTTCCAAATTGACAAACACTGGATTTTTGATTTCTTCACTTTAATAGGGTCTCCCAGGGAGAGTGGGACAGCCTGGAATGAAAGGTGATAAGGTGATTTAAATATTTCCATTATCTTAGAGATACATAGTTCTTTCAGATTCTTTCATTAAATCTTAAGCCAAATAATGGACTTGACTTGACTTGACTTTCATTTTTGCTTCTGATTTCTTTTCTCTTCTGACTTTTATTTTTTAAAATTACTTCAGTCTCGTCGTCTGGTACTTTAGACAAACTTACTTCTGGACAGAGCACTTACGAACAGATGTAATATCCAGTGCTGTATCTAAAAGAGTTTCCTGGAGGGGATGCTTCAGTGCAACATCTTGCATTGTTATTCGAAGATATTTTGATTTTAAATACTAAATATTGAGTTAATCTTTCTCATTCTTAGATTCTGATAAATACCCCATTTTAAGCCATATACATATGTCTGTATAAAATAATATGTTGTTTAGGGTGAACATGGCCTTGCAGGAGAGCCAGGAGACCAGGGGTACCCGGGAGACAAGGTAATTTATAGTTGCATTGTTTTACAAAGTTGTGCAACTTCAGCAACTTCATCAGGCTTCTGAGTCTCTTAAATGCAACAAGTCAGTTGCATAAAAGTAAAATGCAATAGTAAAAGTTACTGGATAGCACTGAATTAACATGTTTTTAAGATACATTGTGCTTATGAAAACTTAGTTGTGGAAAGTAGTGAATAAAGACAAGTAAAAGGCATGATCAGAGTTCTGTCTGCCTTGTGTTCAGAGATGCATCAAACAAGAAAAGAATTATGGTACGATCTGAAACCGGGTAAGAAACTGTTGTAAAAGACATTTTTTTTCCTTGAACCTTGAGGTTCATCTGTGGCTCACCTGTGGTTAGCAGCAGCACATTGTCTGGCATGCTCCTTCATACCATGAAACTGAGATAAATCAGTATCTTACTTGGCTAGTACATCAGAAGTCACTGAAATAGCACATCCTGTAAGAACTCTTGATGAAATTTGAATGTTATAAGACAATGTCTCATCCTGCAGCAATATTTTGAAGCCTATTTCAGGTAACAAAGTGTAGTCATCTATTGCTTCCAATGTAATACAACAATACACTTTTGTGTGTATTTAATAGCTTTATTTTTTTAGGGTGCTGTTGGTTTACCAGGACCTCCAGGTATCAGAGGAAAGCCAGGACCCCCCGTAAGTTTACGCATCATTTTTTGCTCTCGGTATATAATAGAATCACTATAACGTGGATAGGATCTAATTTTAGTATTATTAATCACAAAACTGCCATTTCTTTGGCCATGATTGCATACTTAAACTATATAGGTAAGTATGTAAACCAATATCCATAACAGTTACTTCCTGGACTTTTAAAGAATATGCAGTTTTTATTGTCAAAACAGCTACATATTTCAAGGATATTTTTATATGACTGTTTGGACCATCCCAAAACTCCCAGTTTTATTTGTCTAAAGCTAATCCATAATTCTTTTGTTGTGACTTCAAAGAGATATGAAGAACTAGTCTTAACTGAATCCAAAGAGAGGCAGTTGTAAAATTTCATATTTAGTGGAAAAGTCATGTCAATGGTTTTGTTGGGGGTTTTTTGGTAAATGTTTTTTAAATCTTCATAACAATCTGTTTTTAAAATAAGTTATCATCAAAAATCTATTTGGACTTTTTTAAGGGGAAAATTGGAGATCCTGGACCCCATGGACCATTGGGTCCTCCAGGACCTGAGGTAAGGAATTGCTTGATAGAGGTAAATTAAATGTCATTTAGTTCTGAATTAGAAAAAATCAGGGGTAAATAAATGGGTTTGCTTCACGAAAGATTGTTGTCTTACTTGAATTAGAAAATACTATTTATTAAGTCGTATCCAATGAATTCATTCTCCTCCATAAAGTACAAAGGATTCTAGCTCATGATTTTTTAATGCAAAATGTTACTATGTTAATAAATAAAACCTATGAATGCAAAAGAGTTCTTCATTTGTCTATGTGATTAGGATTTGTTTTCTTTTGATTTGAGGTATTATGGATTACACCTTAACTGTGGCTTATGGATTTCTCAAGCACACTTCCATTCATGAATTCTAGAGCGTGTTTACAAATGGGAATTTCCAAGCCTGATTGCATATTTATCTCTTACAAAATAATTATATTTGCAAGGAATGCAAAAAAATAAATGCCAGTATCTAGCAGGGCAGCTGCCTAAGAACTGCATAGTACTATGGAAGTCTACACAGAAACTAAGTGTTCCATTTTTAGTGCTTTTTGCCGTTTATTCCGTCGGTTATAAGAAAAAATGTTGTGGACTATATGGGAAAGACACACACATACACAGACATACATATATTTGCTGAATAGATGAAAGCAAAATAAATACAGATTTTTATTTTTTGGATTTTATCACTTCATTGTTATAGCTCCTCCAAAACCTAAAGAACACATTTTCTTATAGAAGATGAGCCCTCACTGTGAGAAAACTCACTGGGAAACGTGTTGTAGCAATACAATCTGGTCTTTTCAGAATAAGCTAGTCTGTTTTAGTTAATGGGGAATGAGTATTTTCATGCTCTTCAGCTAGAATGAAAATGGCACAAAGCCTGTGCATGCTGCACACAGCTGCCTTTCTCTGTGATTCGGGATTTCAGAATTTGTAGCCTCTTCACAGTTAGCAAAAGAGATCCTTGCATCATCTCTTCTCTTAGTATAGCTCCCAGCAAGGGAGACCTGTGGTAGGTTAATATCAACTTGTTGGGCTTGAAGCCTGTGTCCTGGTAACCCTGGTGCTTATCCTGGTAGTCCGTCATAGTTCCCTATTCCAACCCAGGCACCCTATTCCTTTGGGCCTAGGAAGACATTCCTCATTCAGGGCTGTACCCTCAGGGCAGACACTTTCCCGTCTGAAAAGCTCAGCATTTCCTTTTGCTCAGGAGTGGGAATTACTTCAGCCATTAGAGGGCAAATGAAGTGCTTTATGTTAGATAATTAAAGCTTGAGCATCCAGGTGTTTTTGTTTGAATAATTGTCCAAGAAGTGTCAGGTTTAAAACTACAAAGTGATGTTTCTCTTAACTTCAGTCGGGCAAGACAGCTCCAAATAAAAAAAGGAAGTTTTGCCTTATTTTACTACACAAAAACGTGGTCACCATATGGCAAAAAAGCAGAAATAGAATCAGAGAACCGTTTTGCGTGGAAGAGCCTTTTAAGATTGAGTCTAGCTTTTAACCCAGCACTGCCAGATCACCACTAAACCATATCCCTCAGCACCACATCTATATGTCTTTTAAATGCCTCCAGAGATGGTGAATCCATCTCTTCTCTGGGCAGCCCGTGTCACTGCTTTTTAACCTTTTCCATGAAGAATTTTTTTCCCAATATCCAATATAAACCCCCCCTGGTGCAACTTGAGGCCATTTCCTCTTGTCCTTTTGCTTGGGAGATGAGACCAACCCCTGCCTCCCCTGAGCCTCCTTTCTCTCCAGGCTATACAACCCCAGTTCTCTCAGTTGCTCCTCATAAGATGTTTTTCTCTACACCCTTCATGAGCTTTGTGGAGGGAGGTAAGATAGCAGTATACCAGGATCTTGAACAAATTTGAAATACTGGAAATTCTATAATAAAAGGAATAAAAATACCAGGTTAAACCTGAAGATTGTATTTACTCTTCTGTTACATTGTTCCTGTTGTTGCCAGAAGCTACTTAGACAAAATTAGATGTATGAAGTATGAGCAAGTAGTGCAGATTTTCCTAAAATAAAAGCCTAGTGTTGGATAGCTAATCATGTATTTTCTTCCAAAACCAGACACCTAGTGGGTCAGACAGGGCTACTTTTTCTGTTCTTATTTCATTATCTGTATGATCAGAAATCCCATGATCCCATGTAGGAAACAAACATTGCATCTTATACTATATGTTCCCATTGACAGCAGAATGTAATGGATCAGTGTATTACAAGGGGAGTACTTTGAATTTGGTATGGATATGACAACCCATACTATATGCCTTTTAGAAAAGATTTTATTTTAAAAAATGAAATAAAGGGAACAAAATGTCTTAGATACTACTTCAAACTGTGTCTCTCTTCTTTTGTCCAACACTTAAGACAGTGGGATTTCTAAATGTGCCCTGTCCTCATGATCAAGCTTTTTCTGTATATGTACATGTGAAATAAGAGACTGGGGATCCTTTGGTCTCTCCAATTACATATTTGAGTATATATTTCATTTTCAGTATGAAGAATAAGCAGTCATAGCCCTAACTTTCTTCCTGTGTAAACTGCTGTAAATCAGGCGCTACAGCAGCTGGAGTCTATAGTTATCTCTGCACACAGCAGTGGGAGCAGGCCTGGCAGTCTGCGTTCATCCTCCCAGGTTTGTGGCTTTTTATGTGCAGATCAGCAGTGAATTGCTTCCTCATTCTTTCCCCCACAGCTGTGCAGGCTGGGTGCACCAGATCAGAGTTGAAATGAGCCACCCACTTATAGCCAGCGTCCATTTGAGAGCTGCAGTGCTGATGACCAGGCGCAAGTAGAGGGCGGGACAGAGGTCTTGTGCTTGCTCTCTGGGCAGCTCTACAAGGCTTGGCTGCCAAGTGCATTATTTTCAGTGCAGAAGTCCTACAGTGTCAAGCCAAGTTCTCTTCTGGCTATGTTACTGCAGAGCCAGGATCTGTCGTGTGCTTGATTGCGTCCTGCTCACAGTGCACTGGATTTCTTTAGCAAGTGTTTCATGAAGCATATTCTTCATCAGTTTACACATTTTCCTGCTTTGTCGTGTATCTAAAAACAGCGAAAATTTCAGCTTTCTAGAGAGCTTTATTTTATTGGTATGACAACTGGAAAGTACTGGTCTGATTGTTTTGACCCGCAATTCCTGTGTTTACTGTGCATGATCAAGTATGTAGACTTTAACTGTGAATGAAATTAGACAAGGTATTAATAGGCTTTCACAGGTGTTCAGAATATTTGATAGTTAAACTTTGCTCACCCAAAGAATGAGAGTGGTCATTTTCTTCAGTGCTCTGAGTATTATAAATAGATTTCATCTGGAGCAGAGGGAGCATTAGTCATTATCATTAGTAGAACCTTCTTCATCTGTGCAGTATTTTGATCTGAAGTCCTTAGCTTATGCTTTCAGGAAGGTATTCATATGGGATTCAGCTGGTATGTTTCATGCTTAAGGCAATGGCATTACAAAGGAAAAGGATACATTCAAATAATAGTAAGCAGTCATAAAGGCACATATTTTGGAAGTGAATCACCGCCTGCTCTGAGTTGTGCTTTAAAAAGAAGTTATCACATGATGTTTTGAGGTTGTGCAAACAATGCCATGAGTGCAGTGCTAACATATCCTTCTGTATCAATATTGCATCAAATAACTTGCATGCAAATGACTTGAAGGAAATATAGCAATGAAGACCATTTTGTAGTTGAATTAATTGCATGTTCTGGCAAACATCTGAAGAACTGCACTTGTAGAATTAGTCATACTTTCTTCTTGCCTTTGCACAGAATCTTTAGCAACTACTTTCATAAAATTATTTGACATAAGTACATCTTCTGGTTTTTTTTGTTTTCAAGAAATATGTATTAATTTTGCAGAAATACTCAATTTACCTTGACTTTTTAATATGCTGAACAGTGCTTGTTCATGAGATCTGCTTGTATTTCATATGCAGTTCAGAGAGAGATTATCATAGTTCAGCCTGTGCCTGTTAGATCCTACTCTACTTCCACAGAACTTCATAGCTACTTTGCATAGCATTTTTTGTCTTGGAAACTTTCCTTTTTCAGGCAGAACTGTGGTGAGACTTCGCTAGAAAAGAAGGGACATGCGAATAAATAAAACTTGATTTGTGTTGCTTTACCAGGGCATTATTTAACTCCTAATGTTCTGAATCTGCCTAGAGTAAGGCAAGCCAACATTTAAATGTTTTGTTTTATTTTAAACACATGTACTGCTTTGACTTCTGGGGTTTGGTGTTGATCTTAGAAGAAACAGTAGTCTTGCAAATAAATTTGAAATTTCTGCCTTGCATTCTTGGTCTGGCCTTAGTCTAGGTGCGATGTGATCCATATGGGCATGAAGTTGTTAGCAGCATATAAGCAACATACAGTGAATTTTTTAATTAAAGATTATATAGATGAGAGCAATAAATATGTGAACTTTATATTTAAATGTATTCAGTATGAAAAACAACACAGCAAGGTTAAAGTGCATTTGTGTTGAGATAGCTGGTACTGCAGATTTTTCTGACACCACCTGTAGTTTGATTAAACTGAATGAACTTTGAAGTGCTTTGCTGGCAAAAGGCCACATCTGCAGCAAGATTTTGAAAATAATTTGTAACTTAACAGCTGCCTGGCTTCTGCCTGATGGGAAGATAATCTACACTTGGCATTTTCTTAGTAGTTATCTTAATACTGAGTAATGTTTTGTTCTGAATAGCCTCTGCTGAAAATTACATTGCAGATGAAAACTATACATTGATCTCCCAGCTTCTCGCTGATGGAAGAATAATGAGCTTTTAATCTGGAGTAGCTTCACGGGGAGCTGGCTGCTGAATAACTCTTGGCAAGGTAGAAATGTGTACCACTTCGCTGCTCAGAATGCGAATGGTGAACACTATTGCTGAGGTGTTTTTAGAACTCCTTTCTGGTTCATTTGTTTTCTGGAGTTATCTTAAGTAGCTGTTTCCTGGATTATTGCAGTTATCTCATGGATTATTAGTGTGAGAACATCTTGGAAATAACGTTCTAATACTGCCATAGCATCTACATTTTCTCTGCAGTAGTGCTCAAGAAGAAAAGACTAAATCCAGATTTACAGCAAAGACAAAAATGATGATTTAAACTTTTAAATGCATTGCTAGTGTTGATGGTTTCAGACCAGTAGCCGCCTTACATCTTAAGACTTTGCCTGACAGGGAAAGGTTTCTAAAAGTCACGATTGTTCTAACTGTGATAGTGCTTACATCTCCCAGTTCTTACTGAATTCCTTCTAGATGTACTTCTGCAAATTAAAAAAAACCCTAGATGTATTCCCTTAGAAAAGTATAAGAATCTTTCTAAATAGACTTTTTCTTGACATTGTTTTCTGCCATGAGGGAAGTTGTCTCTGTGTCAGCATTTAGCACTTGGTTCACACGTTAGAAAGTTAAAGATACGTAGATATACAAAACAATGCACCCCTTGGTAACCATTTAATGTTTGTGAGTAAGCAAATTTAAAATTAAGGAAGGATGAGTTAGCAACTTCAAAAGAATTGACCTAACTCTTCAGTGCATTTCAGTAGATTTGGAAAATGCTATTATGAGCTGTAAAGAAATCTAGGCTGATGTGAGTACTTTGAGTCTGGGTGGCTTGGTCACATGTGAATAATATGCTATGTGCCACCTAGAGGCATATTGAGGCAGTTGCACAACTCTACTACTAGTTACTGCTTTATGGCAAAAAGGAATTACCGCTGTGATGCATTGTGAAATGCTGTGTGTTAGGGTTGTTCCACTTATTTTGAAAACTCAGATCAGTTCATTTTTAATCTTTAGTACCTTACCTTAGTACTTATAAGCAGTGCTAAAACTGATTTTTAAAAATAGAAATCATAATTCTGTTCCATATTTTGATTTATATGTTTATTTTGTATTTAATATATAAACATACCTGCAAATACTTGTATCCCATCTAAGTCTCTGCTTCTAAGTCTCTCTGCATCCTGTTAAGAACAGATTATAGAAATCAAACAGAAGAAAGCCCTACAAGTAAGAACAGTGTAGCCCTAAATATTTTTAATTTTTTTTTCATAATGTGGTAGTTAAGGGTGAAATAATATTTTCTTT
>WEIS01035303.1:0-16177 GCA_013389965.1 Todus mexicanus
ACAGAATTTATTGGCACTCAACGTGGGGCTCGATCGGAGGTTTGATATTGTCCAAAAAGATCGAGTCAACTCTTTTGTAAGTGGCTATTCCTGAAACCAGGCATCCAGCTACAGATGAAGCCTTTCGCAGCACTGGATGAAAACCAAACCTGATGTAGTATGTGCTGGAGGCTACTGACCTGTTCAGGGATCTCAGTGTACTTTTCCTTTTTTTTTTCACTTTTTGCTGCTAACAATTTCTTTGATCTGCCTTCAATGCTGGTCCATTATCTAGATTTTCTCTTCAGATTTATGGAGCCAATTGTTTCCTCATGCTGTTTTTATTTAGGTGATTATTCCTGAGTACATTACTTTCCATTTATCTTTATTGACCTGCATTCAGTCTTTTAAATTATTTCTCTTGTTGCAGTATTTTTTAATTCAAACCCTGTCCTCCAGTATACTTGATCTACTTCCAGCTTCAGGTGGTTGTCTTCAGAACTAATAAGCAGATGTTCTATACCACTTTCTTTAACCATTTACAGCATTATAAAATATTGATAAAACACAAACAAATAATGCTACAATTTCACACCCATTTGGGACTTGAGTTATACTGACATGTACTCGAGTCTAGTCTACTCCATTCCGCAAAAAACTGCTAGCTTATTTTGTGTCAGTAGAAATGACTGTAAAAGTTACAGAGAATTGGATGCAAGCTGCTTAATTTATCGCTGTTCTCTCACCTTAATTGTCCTTCACATCACCAGTTAAATGCTCAATAAATTTATAAATTGAAACCACTGAATGGACCAAACAGATCAAATAAAAGAGAACTTTATCTCTTAACTCAAAACAGATGAATAGAAAATGGTTAGCGTGGACTAACATCACTCTTCCCATTTCATGTCCTCTTCACCATGCTTTTAGTCAAGTACCTAAATCTACCTCTTAAAAAATATCCTTACAAGTTGGTAACCTCAACTTTGTGGCCTATTTTGAGTAAGCGATAGTACACACAACATCCACTGAGTGTGACTGCACATGCTTTTCTACCTCTGCCTTAGGCTGTGTCCCTACAAAATGGCAAACCTGAATTAATGAGCATATTATAAAACCACTACAATCATGAATCTACACAAACTCACTGTAGCAGTTCAAGTTTTGTTTAAAAATCTTCTGGAAGTAACTTCATAGCAGCAGAGTGTTTATTAGGCCAGTACTGGTTGTCCTTAGTAAGCGAACACACAGCCACAACAGAGCTGTCACAAACACACCACCGTATGCTCTGGATAATTTGACAGATGTGTGCTGCGAGTTCACGCTTCATCTACATCACATTTTAGTGCCATTTGATCCAGTATTGTGCTTGTCCTTTGTAATGGGGCATGTTCCTCACAGCACAAGAGCTGCTACCGCTGGACCAGGTGATCACAGCCTCCTCACTAACCTGGAGGTGACTAGTGAAAGGAATTTTCAAAACGATTATTTAATTATTTGTTTTTGCACAGCATCGTACCTTGCACATGAATGTTTAAAAACTTAAGAAAGTAATTCTAATTCCTCTACATGGAATTCTATTCTATTCTATTCTATTCTATTCTATTCCATTCCATTCCATTCTATTCCATTCCACGCCACGCCACGCCACGCCACTCCACTCCACTCCATCCTGTCTTATCCTATAAACTCCTAGTGTTCATTTCTAGACCAAAAGGCAAGGTCTGCGTTTGAGGTAGGAAAAAGAGCAAGCTGGTTTACATTTTTTCTTTTACCTACTGCAGACCCCTACTAGCTACTTGTCCATATTCTCTAAGGTAAATGGCAGTGGAACTCAGAACTGAGAACTGCCGCATGGTTCCCAGACAATCTGGGCATTTGAACTGTGCTAAGGACACAGACAGTTGTACTGCATCGTCCCAGCTCACACAAGCTCACTCGCTGTCAAGTTCCACCGGAGTCACTGGGACTATTCACACCAAACAGATGATCCAATTGCATTAAATGTGAATAAGGTTGGTACAATATGACCCTAACACATCTTCATTACTGCAGGATAATGTATATTTTTCTGTGGTCATAATGACTTGTGTTGTGATATCTCTCACAATCAAGATTTAGGTGCTGGGCATATGTGGTATCAGAGGTGTTACCTTGCACACTATACTTGTCCACATAGCTTGTGAACAGCGACATCCATATTTTATCAGAGACTAACATATCCTTTCTTTTGAGAAATTCAGTCAACTATGGCAGTTAATTAGCAATCCTTCTTCTAAATTAGTAAAAAATTTAGCAAAAACAGTCCCCTGAGCCCCCAAGTCCCGCTTCACCTGGGATGAAGCACTACTAGCTTTCAAAGAGAGCATGTTAAAATACAACTGGCTTTTAAACTGAAATGTCTGTATGCCTAAAAAAATACCCTGCAGGGAGGGGATGGAGTGCAGCTTTATGCTATATTGCATCTAGCCCCATATTTACTCTCTCTCATTTTAACACTGCCCTGAAATTGGCTCCCTTTGTCATTTTCACACTGCACCCTTAGTGAGGCAGGAGCAAATCTCTAGTCGCTACATGAACTTCAATGATAACATTTGCTCTAATGCTGAGCTGCATCTGATGCACATACAAATCTAATTACATGACATCTGCTGGCTTTATTATTATAAATCGAAGTGTTGCAGAAGTGTGAATTTGTTATGCTTTGATTAACAAAGAAACATACTCCATACACCTTGGTGTTCATGACTTACATACTTAACTCTATAAGCACTGAGATCAGGAAATATTTTGTGTTACTTTCCTGCTTTCCCTGTTTCTCACACAAGATATTAAAATTATACTACCAGTTTATCATACAGTCAGAAATTGTGTCCTATCATGCTTGCAAAACAATCCCATGCATTTTTATGGTTTAATATTGTACTTGTGCGTATTTTATGTGATCGAAGTACCCTTACTTTGTCTCAGAGCTGGTTTTCGTGTACTAAATACCAGTAAAGGTGACTAGATAATTATACTACAGAGAATATTATAATATATAGTAGCTTTGTATACTGAAAACCTCATATATATCTGAAGTCTCTGTATTACAGAAAACCCATCCTTATTTATTACCTCATAATCACAGTACTTTCCCATTTGAAATTTGCTTTCAGTATTATTTAATGTTTTCCTGGATACCTCCAGAGCTAACTAGATGGAGTACTTTGCATCAGCATGTTATATGCAAAACATATCCCTGAATTTATTACCTTCCTTTCCCAGTCTCCCATTTACTTTCATGTTTTCCAGTCCATTTACAGTGTTAACAGGTAATTGTGGCTTCCATGAATACTCCATTTTTCCATATTTACATCATAATGCTTTCTCGTTTAAGTTTATAGCACACTAAGTTAAACAGCTACTAGATCTGCTGCTTATTTCTACATTCATGCCAGTTCACTATCCATTGTTGTTTTCTGTGTGACTGTGCAATAAACTAGATCAGGAAAAAGACCCATCTGATCTTTTAACCCACTGTGGATTATTGTGCAGCAAATGTGCAACCGCAGCTTCAGAAGCACCAGAAGTACAGACAGAAAGCACTGAAGAAATATGAACAATGTTGCTGCTGAAGATGGCTTGTAGCTACACCCTAGAGAAAGATGAAAATCTGCTGCTTTTTGACTTTTCCTGGGTTCTAGGAAATTCAGAGGAAGGTTCAGGAAGAAAAGCCTACATAGAATCACAATTTGCCTTAAGAAAGAATGAGGGATGATTAATCCAACAATGAAGATTATAAGAAAGCAGTTTGTTTTGCCAGCCATGGGAGAAGTAGATCTTGCTGCCTTTGCCCCCTTTCTTCCCTTTGCCCTTCCCACAGCTCCTGACAGACATTTTCCACATTCTGGGGTAATGAAGCCATCTAAGTGCAAATGTCAGTCACAGGGCTGCACAAAGCCAGTGTTGTTCGAACCACAAGAGTCACAGTTCAGTTGTCAACTCTGATCCCAACTCATACAGAATCACCTCACAATTTAGATGGTAGCTTCACCTTAGTTATTTTAAAGCATAGCTGCATTTTAAAATTTCAACCAAAACGTTGTAAGGATGCACTAACAGCAAGTACATCCTTGTGCACGACTTTATGGGCCAGATTATAGTTGTATACATATACAGGAGGGGACAGATGGCAAAAGTAACACTTCTTGATTTGCGTGTTAAATACAGCTTCATGGACAAAACTGTTCTTGCTCCAACAAGTCGTTATCTTTTTTTTTTTTCTCTATCTATGCTTATTTTACATGTTCTAATACACTTCTAATATGTCCTTGCATTATGCATAAGCATAAAAATACACCTGTAACTCACTGTACCCTTTCTCATTCCCAGGAATGGAGTCTTACGTTAATGAAGATAAATCAAATACTTGAAGCTACATAAATTACATGGATGTAGCTCAGCACTAAAGTAATTCCTACATCCCTAAGAAACTCTGGGGGAAAAAAATATGTACCCACTGTAGGTACATTGCTGGTGAGTTTTGTGCAGGACAGAGAAATTCCTGCAGGAAATAATAGAAATGCCTCCTTCCATTGCTGCCAATGGGAAGGTGAGACCTGGGTTAGATGGAAGATGAAAACACAAAGCAACCCGGCCTGACTTCTCTTTCTGTGGTTGGTGGCTTCCATTGCACCTACACTTCACAACAATGGAATGCAAAATTCTGAAACAGCTATTATTAAGAAATCTGTTCAGAAGATTAACTCTGAATAAAGATAAGACATCTGCTACCATTCCAGACATAAATAATCAGAAGATGACTACCTGCATTATTTTTGAGAGAACTTATTTAATCAACTGCATTTATAAAGCATTGTTTACTCCAGAGAACCTTCTACACCGTGAATGTCAGAGGACTTGTATAAGGTTATGTATCTCAGTTCTGTGAACCAGTTGTCCTCACTGACAGTGGATGTTTTGAATATATAAGGCTTCATCCTGTTCTGTGGCAGGCCTACTTAATGTTGACTGATTTGTGAAGGCCACTTTCTACATGAAAAAGAGTCCAAAATGTAGGTATTACGACGAAGACAATATTACAGTATTATTTTTTTTTGCCTTTTCTCTCTTAGATCTAAACCAAAATGTTAAACTTTTCCAGAAATGTTAAACATTTTTACAAAGGTGTAGCCTGCCCATTGTTTTTGGTTTGTTTTGGGGATTTTCTGAGTGGGTTGTTTTTCTAGCATGAGCACACAACGAATTATGTACAGAGCTTCTCTTAAAGGATGGACTCAATCAATCAAGTATCAAAACCCTCACATATCCAAGGTAGTCAGGTTCAGAACTGAAGTCCCATTTCTTAGCAAATCTTTGTGAAGATTCTTTGCTAACAAATACCATTTTCCATTCTGTTTCTTCAAAAACATCCTCTTTGGCATATTCTTGCCTCTTTAAATATGCTTATTTATAGAACAGCTACACAAATTCACTGCAATGTATGTGATGCCACACTTACTTCCTATTCTAAGGCTCAGGAACTAAAGCAGCACCTCTGCTGTACTTACAGTCATGCTGGGGCACTCCTGCTCTCACGCTCTGGTCTCACTCCCCACGCAGCCACATGGCGTTGCACAGCTGGGATCTGCTGAATGGTCCTGCTGGGAAAGGAACATAAAGGAGCGTTCGGAAGCTGCTCATGGAAACAACATACAAAGCGGCCTCAAAACCCATCACACTGCAACTGCATGAACAGGACTGTATGTTGTGCTAGCTATGTATGTTCCTCGGTGTTGCTGAAATAGCAGCAACAGCATGAACAAGTCATGTCTCCAGTCATCCCAAGTTTTACACACGGTACTCGTGTGTGACTGACTTCGAACATGGAGACAGCATGCAGATGTGTACATACTAAGAATGAGGAGATGCATTTGCAGAATTAGAGCCTTTACTGAATGCAGGGCTTCTTTATTTTCTAAGGTTTTTCGAATAGGAATCCTCTTTTTTTCTGTGCAAAACCGTGATAGTTTTAAAAAGATGTATAGTTAGTTTGGATGTGTCAAAACCATCTCAGTGGAAACAGCATTTTCTTTCACTTGCTATATTAAACAAAAAGCGTTCAGCAGTTTTGCATGATTCAGTTCACCTTTCAGTTTTAGATGTAATTTAATGCATCAGATCTGTACAACCCAGTGTTAGGCACATATGCACCTGTGTATTGAACTGTTCCAGGAAATCAAATTTCATATTGCCTTGTTCCAGGAAACTGGGTTTCTTATTGCCTTATAAAATGAACTCAGTTTGTTGCACAAGAAAGTACTTAACACTAAAAGTTTTTCTATGATCTCATTCCTGTGCGCCCTGCGTTATGTGGTAATGGAAACCTCATCAATTACAGGCTGTTCAGTTACATCCTGTGTAATGCAGGGTCACCCTATGGAGCTTATATATAATTACAGACAAAAGGCCTATTCTCTTCCATATAAGAAGAAACCCAAACTAATTTTGAGTCAGACTTGGCATGATTTCAAATTTCTGCTGCCTGTGTTTGTTAAAAAGAATGACATTACTGAATAATTTTATTTTTTTTTATAAAAGTGCTGACTTCTATCCTAAAAATGTTGACTCATTATGGCATCTGTTCTACAGCCCATTTTGCACATGGAAATCTTGCCTTGCTTCCCCTCCTTCTAGTCCTGATTTCAGTCCCTCTCTGGTGCTTAGATCTCACTCAGTGCCCACTAGACATGGGTGTAAGGATTTTCCATTGATTCCAGTGGTTTGATCTATTGGCCCCAGCATACTTGATTATGTGAAGAAATGATAGTAAGGAATTATTAGATGGATAGTCTGAAAATACTTCCATTATGACGTGTTGTGCCTGGCTGTCTGGCCACATTCTCTCTGTTTTGTATTTGTACTGATTTCCTGGGGGAAATTCTCATATATTGCACTGCCTGAGGTCAACCGCTGCTCTGATCTGTCACATGTACATTGTTGTTTAACCTGGTCAGGAGGGAACGCAGGAGAAAATACCCTGGTTTAGGGCTACCAGTGCCAGTAAGGTGGGACTGACTCAGGCCTTCACTTGTCCATAGTATTTTGACTGAATTCCACCAACAGCTGAAAGTGCTCAGCTTTTCTAAAATCCATGCTAAAAGCACATTGCGTGAGCTACTCAAAAATAAAGGTAAGCAGCTTTACCGAGCACAGGAAGAGGCTAATCAGTACATTTTGCTATCGATTTAAATGAGAGCAAAATTAAAAGGATTCTCCAGATGAATTTTAAATGCTTGATACTAACCGTTTTTGAAATGCACTGCTGTTGTTGGGTGTATACCACACATCAGATACCCTCATCTATTCACATGAACTATTTATTGAAAATTAGTTCTCCAATAACCTGCACTCTCACCCAATTCGTACAAAAGCAGAGTCAGCGACGGGGAAGAACTATTAAGGCTTTCTAGAAAGCTATTAGGATAAAGGAGTGCCTGTGTAAGCTTCCTTTTAAAACTTGCACGTATGAATAACCCACACTGCTGCTGTTATGCAGGTATTTATAGTATTTCCATTTCTCAAGTAACCTGAGGAATCTATGCACAGAAATAAACTGGCCGGGGGGGAGGAGGTTGGAATGGTCAGATAAGTTCATGCCTATGAATTATTTACTCTTTGTTTTATCAAAGTTTTGGTATGGGGGCTGTCAAATATCAGGAGAGAATGAGCAGCGAACCCTTGGAACTGTACAGAAATCAAGACCTGTTCTAGCAGATGGTTTCCTACGGCTGCTCTCACAGAAGCTGTCTCACAGATGTGCTAACTTTGGTCACGAGCATTGTTCCACAGAGTTCCACAGGACTGCTGTCAATAGAAACCACCTCTGTGTGTAAGAGGCGCAAACTAAATACTCAGATTAAATATTGAAAATGTTTTGTGAAGGGAGAATTGCTATGTACCTTAGCTGGAGCCAGTCTACCCACTGTAATGTCATCTTAATAGATTATTTTCTCTACCAACCCAGAAAAAGTAAAACAAACCTTTCTTTTCACATAAAATTGCAGGCTTTATTAAACACAGATTACTAACTTCAAATCCCGCAGGCCAGGAGTGTAACTAGCACAGTTTCCAAAGATTTTTATTTTTCTCAACATTTTCTGATGATTCTTTTCTGAAAAGTTGGATACTGTAATTGCAGAGTAAAAAATTGTATGTAATGCACAGATCATTGAGACCTTTCGAGGTTTCCAAAGATCTATTGCTTATTTTCCTAATTGAGCGAACAGAATTTATTCTTTCCTTTTCATTTCTAGTTGAATTTGTGAATGAATTTTCAACACTTTTGTACAGCAGAAGCATCTTTTTAAAGCTGCATCAGCTATTTCTGAGTAGTAAGCCTTAGTTTCTTATTTATAAGCACCTGAAGGTAAAGCCCACCCTTAAAGCACAGGGCAGTTTCACTTTAGGCACACCTGTATTTTAAGTGTGACGTCCAAAAGAATCACAGGTCTCAAAAAACACACTGTCTGCCCATGAAACCACTTCTTTGCCTTTGCTCTTCCCAGTAACTTTTGACGGATTGTGAGAAATGTGGCAGAGGTAGAAGTCACACAGATAATGAGCCGCCTACAAGCGCAATAGATGATGTCAAGCAGATAAGAGTGAGGTTATACAGGGCACCTCTAAGTGCCACAGCCAAAGGAAAAACTGCAACATGAGCTCACACAGTTCAAACACAAGAGAAACCATATGGGGGAGACACCCATAAATGCTCCAGCCAAGACATGAGATGCTACCAAAGTGCAAAGTACACCTCCTGGGAAGCCAAACTGCATCAGTTCCAGTGTTTCTTAGGAAAGGGCCCCTCCTGCTTACAGTGAAACTATTAGCAATGTGGTGAATGGAAGGCAGACCCAGGCCCTGATCTATAAATTCTAACAAAAGTCTATTGTTTCCTGTAGCACTAACAGGCCTCACATCATAGTGAAAGCTGATGTAAGCTTATTAAAACAAATTAAGGCTCATTCTCCTTACATGATTACATCAAAAACAACAATCATGATGAAAAGTAACATGTTCAAGAGTGAAATCTGTACATGTGGATCATTCAATTAAATACGAACCCTGCATGGGCGGGAATCATTGAGACAATCACTTTTTTCTTCTTGATGCTCCTTTTATACTTCTTAGTTGCTTCCAAACCTTTTTCCCTGTGTAGCTCCCCTCTTTGCTTCCCCACCTCCTGCTTAGTGCCATTTTGCAACCTCAAACACAAATACCTCTACCCTACATAGGCAAAGAAAGTTCACTGCATGTAGGATTCCTGGTGGCCCACACACCTCGGGGAGACAGATGAGATCAGAATGTCAGAATGCATGAATAAGTACCAGGCTCAAAGCTTTGCCTCAAATGTTTTGCAAGATTCATCACACTCCTCTGTTCTCTTCCTCCTGCGCTGATGAGCAGACCTCTTCCTCTTCCAAGCTAGAGGGGGAAAAAAAAAGAGCTTAGGTCAGGGAAAATGAAATATTGCTGTTATTGTGAGGCCAAAAAGTGTTTATTAGGAAACGAAGAAAGCCTTAACCAGCCAGGCTCAGCATGCTTTTAACCAGTCCTTCCAAAGGATAAAAGTAACCAACTTGTCATGACAGCAAAAAATTTTCAGACTATTTAAAAATGGCCATAATGAGTTGCTTTCAGGCTAATGTATTGTATATATTAAAATATTTTGAAAGCAAATTAAACTCTTGCCAGTCCTGACAGTTTCTAAACCTATGCATATACATAGCCTCAGAAGAAACTTCAGAAAGAACAATCTGTGTGCTTGTATCAACAAGGATGTGATAGCATAGTTAATGTTGCTGTAGAAACCACAGCAGAGCATTCTTTAACTTTCTGAGCGTTTAAAATACTAACTGTAATGTTGCAATGATAAATTAATTCTAGATAAGCAGAACCAGAATTAAAACAGGTAGCACCAAGCACTGTAGGACCTGCTTTTCCTTACCACCAGAGCTTTTTTGTTGTTGCAAAGAAAAGCTTAAATCACATTTTGAACCTTTTGAACAGTTTGGAGGCTGCCAAAAGAAGGTCACTGTTTACTGGAGATACAGGGGATCCTGCGTGGAAAGCAGAAAGCACACTATCCATCCCTTCTAGACTCTAGCCACAATGAAAGGCTGTGGATGTGCTCACTCACAAACCACTTGGCCAAAAAAATGGAAAGGATAAAAGATCCTATGGAGAGATCAATCTGCAGACTCCCACCACAGACCAACTGCCAAATAAAGGGGGTGCACTCTACCAGAGTTGGACTGCACGAAATATGAACAGCATAGATTAAAATCAGCCATAAATTCAGAAAATAACTAACCCGAACCAACAACTAAACAGCATGAGACAAAGAAGCAAAACTAAGGAACAGCCATCGTGGTATAAAAGGGAAATCAGCGATGATCAGGTCATACACAACTCAGCAGCGGCTGGGAATAAGCAGATTACTATTCAGAGCACATGGGGCAGGGATAAAGATAAACCCTCGAAGACATTTCACGGTATTTGTTCGCAGCCCCTTTGTTTCCCGCAGACACGTCTGGGCCCGGTTTGTCCCTCTGCCCCCGAAGCTTTGCCCGAGCTCCCTCCTGCTCTTTGTGCGGCTGTCGGAGCGCTCGGGGCAGCCGCGGCCACGGGCAGGGAAGGTGGTGGCTGGCAGGGGAGCCCCAAATGCGAGAAAGAAGCGGGGCTCTGGAGGCTGCTGCGGGGGCGGTCGAGGCCCAGGAGGGAGCCCCCGGGGCCGGACTGCGGGGGCGGCGGGGCTGATGCGCGGTCCCCGCCGAAGCCCCGGCGGAGCCTCGGAGGGGTTGGGGCAGGTAGCGCCGAAGGAAAGGCGTCCGTGNTGCGGAGCGGGGCCGTCCGGGCTGCGAGACAGGTGAGCGGGGCAGGGAGCGGGGAATGGGGAGCGGGGAGAGCAGCGGGGAATGAGGAGCGGGGCGGGGAGCGGGGCAGGGAGCGAGGAATGAGGAGCGGGGAATGAGGAGCGGGGCCGGCGGCGGTCGCGCTGCCCCGCAGCCAGTGCCCCGCCACTGGGAGGAACGGGCGGACGGACGGACGCCTTTTGGCAAAGGGACAGCGAAAGAGGAGAGTTTGAGCTTGCACATCAGCAGATGCGTCGTAAAGGCGAGGGTGCTGCCGGGGTTTATGTGGCGCTATTTCAGTTGCAGGTAGATCGCGTTCAGAAGCCGCCCCCCTAAGGCGTCGGCTCCGCTGGCCCAGTCCCCTTTCTAATCGGGAGCGCTTCCCCGGGAAGCACTTGATCTACAGAAGTTAAGGCAGAAAGAAGAGCAGAAGGACGCCTTGCTCTAAATACAAACTGCTCACGTAGTACCTCTTTCTTTTTTCCCCCACATCTTAGGCTAACGGGGTTTTCAAGTTAGTGCTGGTGCTTGGGGACATCTGTAGAGCCAGCCCAGAGACCTGTGCTCCCCCCCTCAGCTCAGCTCAGGGACTTCCCTGGAGTTCTCGGTGCACAAGGACTGAACAGCAATTTCAGCATTCAGCCCTTGAGCAGCTGAGCAGATTTACTTTTCATCAGTGCTGGTGTGAAATACATTGCTGTAGTCTGGTTTTGAACAACTTCACATTTCCTCCTGCATCACTCTGGTATTATCTCCTACCTAAATAACAATTATGTCTTATCTATATCTGTGCTAAAAATGATCAAGCGTAATTGCTGATGCCATGGAGGAGAAAACAGATAACTAGACACAGATGAAAAAAAAAAGTATCTAGAAGACTTCACACTCTTTAATGGGTCTCAGTTTGGGACAGGGTCCCACAGTTGCTTCTTTTATTAAGCCCATCATATTTATAGCTTTTTTCAGATTTCTTCAGCCTGGCTCCCAAAATGCTTTGTCAGGACTTGGTCTAATATGTTACAGTGAAGAAAGTTGGGGCATTTTATTGCTAAGAGCCCAGTCTGGCACTTACTAAAGGAAATTCCAGAATACCCTGTAAGTTCAGCATGAATGTGATTTAAGTAACAAAAACCCACCAAGAATACTACATGGTCTGGATTTAGCTGTGTTTCTTCAGTGTTTTCAGAATGCTGCTTTTTTTTTTTTTTTCCCAGAAAAAGGAAATCCAGGTTAGCCTCTGCTAAGGAGGACATAGCTACTGACCAATAGCCAACACTTTCTAATTGGCAGTTCACCTGCTTCTGCTGAACTCAGTGGTAAACCCTCAGTGACAACAGGGCAAACACCTGTCCAAAAGCCTTCACGGAGGCAATATGAAAGAATTAGAGAGTGCGTGAGATGGCTTAAGGTGGCACATGGAAATAAATCAAGCCATTGGTAGAAGTCAACATTATTGTAACATTTGTCCTGAAGTATGTTCCTTTCTTACACGAAGCAAAGAAATGCAAGTAAGGCAACGTGATGATGTTGTTCATAGCTAGAGAAGGACAGACTGCTCAGCGATAAACTCACTGCATCTTCTGCTTTAGTACATGTGCTAAGGAAGCCCATACTTAGCCACCTGCAATAACTAAATACAGTAGCATATTCCAAGCCATAGTTGTAAATCTCATGGATTTTCTAGCTTTAATACTGAGACTCATCTGCAAAATTGAACAGCTAAACTTTGTGCATCTGTATGTATTAAACTGTTCCATATTTAAACATGAACGATGAAAAATTTAAAAAGAAAGTGCCTTTGCAATTACACTATGTGGTACCAGTCTAAAATCAGTTTTGTAGTTTAAAATAATAGATTGTGGTGTTTCATTTCCTTCCTTTTAAAATGAGACTCATTTGGGTAATATTATTTATTCATGCCATGAAAGCAAGTAAACCAAACACAAATATCTGTAAATTATCATGATTAACCAAGGAAATCATAGAGGAAAATAAATGAACGTGAGAGTACTCTTAAGTCTAGCAGAATGGAGTGGTTTAGCTACTGCTAATAACTTACCTGTGACATGCTCATGCTTCAAAAAATAGGCCTGCCTCAGTACCTTGAAGCAATGACTGCCACACAAGGTTTATGCGGGCAGGTAGTTTTCAGTATTCTGCATGCTACATTGTTCGTGCTATAGTGTTACATATCGAATTTAAGGCTCTTGGATTAAAGCAGGTTAACTATTTTTCTTTATTTTACAAAAGGCAACAACATGAGAGGGTAGGTGTCTGTATCAGAGGTCACACTGCCCGTCAGTGGCAGTGACTGCCAGGCACTGGAAATAAAATACCCATCTCCAGAATGGCCAGACTGTAGAGTCTTTCCATTTAAATTGGTTTTATCACAGGGTAATTCCACTAATGCCCATCAAGTCATGCTTCACTAAACTTTTGTGAGAAAAGAATCAAGCCTCAGGTTCATAGTCTGAACACTAGATTATTCTCCCTACCAGTTATACTATAGTCCAGGCAGTTGATGGAAGGTCTTTTGTGGGTTTTTTAATAGCGTAGGGTTGAAGAAAAAAAAAAAAGAAAAAATATCTATAACTGTCTGTATTTTCCTTCCAAGAAGCAGCTCTTTGGAACCATTCTTATTACAGCTGCACAGCATGAGACCCCTCATTTTCTAAGCTCTGTACCACTGCAGACCTTTAGAGCCTGTTACATTTCTAACACTTCCATTTATTTTTTCAGAGCCTTAAACCACTGACCATTGACATGATGCATCTCATTGCTGCAGAGGAACCAATTCAGCACATTACACACTCAACATATGCAGTATTTATGAAACTTCTAATGTAAGGATTCTTGAATATGCAATACTGCTATCTGCTAGAGTTCTCAAGATAGTTCCTACAAAGTAGTTCTGATGGAGGTACCCTTTTTCAAGGTTAAAATACCAGGAGAAAATAATTCTAATTTTAGACTAAGACCAGTGCTCACGAAAGTGATGAACAACAGCATTTATTGATCACAGTGAGCATCATCCATAGTTTTGCTGAAGTCAACAAGATTAATTTCTCTGTTTTTAGCCAGGCCTGATCCTGGAATGGAAAGAAGTTTCCGTGGATTTGAACTGGTGTTAGGCTTGACCTCTACTACTGGGAGCTTTTTACCTCATGCAAAGTGATGAATTAGTTTCATTCTGAAATTGGGATACTTTCTTTCATATGTATTATGAATCACCCACTAGTGTTCTGAAATGATGAGTTATAAAGTGGTTCCATGGGATATGCAGCACTTATCAGTGGAAGACCCTCACACTTCATTGTCAATTTGGACTTACCTAATTGGCTCCAAGGCAACAGAGATGAGTTATCTGAGCAGGGCCTTTCTGTGGCACTATCCCATGTTGGAACACCTTGGAAATGAAAGCAGAAATTAAAATGTTTGTTCATTTAAAAAAATTGCAAAATTCATAGTATTTCTTTTGCTTTGCTTTAAATCTGCCATTTCAGAGCAACTAACACCAAGGCAAAAGGCACAGGAAACTTCTGATCTCTCTTTTCCAAATCTACATCTACAGTCAAATTACAAACCTTTGGACACAGTCGTTTTCAAAGAAAACTACTGGCGCACCTTCAGCCCACACCATAAACCCCGCTGCAGCAGCACTTACACGTATAGCAGAAGTGGAAGTGATTTTCACTCTGTTCGCAGTTCAGCCCCACACAGTAACAATGCTCATTCTCAGTGAAAGGTAGAAAATAAAACAGGGTTTGAAGTTACTCAGCATCTTGGGACATAAGAATGGTATAGGAAAAGAGGCCAAGCACAACAGCACAGTTCCTTTGAAGCTCCTGCTTTTTGGAGTTAATTAAAAGTTGGCTGAGAGGTTTTCCTCTCCCTTTTTTCCTGTGTGTCTCATCTTGAGCCTATACAGCAGGTGTTGTGGAGCAAGTCTCAGCAGCACCCACTGGATACCCTTAGATACTTGCATTTGCAAGTATAACTTAATCTCTTTTAAACAGAGATAGCAGATGGGAAAGACTCTGACTTGGGCAGATACCAGGGCAACTAAAATTACCCGACTGTATGTAAACAACATGATTTGACCGTCAGTAACCTCTCCTATGACACAATTAGAAGAAACACGTGTATTTTTCAAGTGTATATAAATGGAGTTTCTGTCAAGACAGTAGATCTGTATTCTTCAGTGTAGGGCTGAGTTAAGTCTGTCAAAAGATCATGGTATGTGTCCTAGAGCTTTCCAGGAGGCCCCCTTTGTGGTCCCTTGCTCTTGTTTCTAACTCGTGTGGCGTCAGTTCATGTCTCCTCATCCTTCCTCTTCCTGACCTGTGCTGAGGAGGGCACTGATGGCCACTGCTGGGATCCCTGTGCTCATGTTCCCTCCCATTGACCTTGGTGTTGAGACAGTGCAAGTTTGATCAGCACTTTAAGCACAGGCTTGACGCCATGACAGTGTGACTTTCTCAGAGCATTGCATAAAAAAGAGTAGATATTACTGCATTAGCTCTAGTCCCAACATGTTTAGGCTTTTTTCAGCGGCTGAAAGAGCTGAAAACTTACAGCTTAAAAAATTAGAGATGCTATCATATCTACAACTCCAGAAACCTAGAGCCTCCACTGCATACACTTAAGCCAGACCTGTTTTTTAAGAAATAATACAGATGCTCTTCTCCAGAGCTTAACTAGTGAAATTAAAAATTAACCAGTATCTTTGTAATCATGTTAAATACTAGTTTTGTTGCTGCCTGTGAAGGAAGAGAGTGTTGCCTGGTCTTTTTAACAATGCAAACACTTATTATCTTGCAATTAATGTATTAACACATTCTTGTTAACAAAGATGGAATCACGAGTAATAAATAGACACATGATTATACAGCATAAACATACATGACGGTAATTATTGTTGGTCATTTTGCAATTCCCTATGATCAATTTACATATCTGTGTTTCATTATGAAGACTTATCTACTAGGAAGAAAAACTAAGCTACTGAAACAAAAGTCTGTATTTTAAAGTTCTGTTGTATCAGGTATCCATGTTACTGTTACTAATGTATCTCTTGATCCAGCAGCATAACTACCAGGGGTGAGAATACCACAACGTTTTGAGTAAACAGCAGGGAAATAATTTTCTCAGTGTGCTCTTTGATTTGTTTGCTACATAATTATGACTTGTCATACGATATAGGTTAATACATACTTCAAAGTGCACATGAAACAAAAAATACTGTATCGTTTTACTCTTGTTGGATACAGTGCTGAAATACTGAGCTAGAAACACTAAGA
>WEIS01035305.1:0-13832 GCA_013389965.1 Todus mexicanus
CTGAACCATCTCCCCCAGCGTCTGAACTCCCTTTGAACGCGCCCAGCGATGGGGACTCGAAGCCGTCGGGGGGCGGTGGGACCCCGGGGGACTCCGTGACCGAGTGTCCCGGGCTGCGGCTCGGCCGCTGGGATCGGGGGTCCCCGGAGCCTCCCGAGGGTGGCACCCCCCTAAAGCCGCGGGGTGCGGGGTCCCGGGGGATGTCCCGGGGGGTCCCCGGGGATGTTCCAGCCCCAGCCCCGGTCCCGGTGCCGGTCCCGGTGCCGCGGGTGCGCCGGGCGCTGGGTGGTGCTGGAGCCACATCGGAGCTGCCGGGCTGGGCTGAGCTGAGCTGAATCGAGCTGAGCTGAGCTGAGCCGAGCCGAGCCGAGCCGAGCCGGGGCTGCGGGGCTGGGACCGGCCGCAGGGTTTTTGCAGCCAGGGTTGCTCAGCCGGGGCACAGCGGGTGGGCAGCTGCTGGGATTTCATAACCAGGGTTCAGCGCTGCTCGGGCTCGGAGGGGTGAACCCCTCGCACTGCCCCTGCGGCGCTGGCACACTTGGCACGGCAGCCTTGGGCTCTCCCACCCAGAAACTGGGCCAGTCCGCGCACACAACTGGGAGCTGCCGCCTCTCCCACGCTGGGCCGTGGCATTTCCTCCTCACACGCAGGGCTGAGCCGGAACAGCAGCGTTATGTTCAATATAAAATAATTGCCATGCTCCGGGAAACACCCACGTGCTGCTCCAGGCCAGGGCAGCTCCCAGCCAGCCCACCAGGAATCCTCTCCCCTCTGCGGGCCTGTCCCCAGCGATGCTCTGGGCCCTGCCAGCCCTCGGCGGGTGGAAGCGAGCGGCTCTGGGGAGCTGCTCCAAACCCCAAAGGAACCAGAGCTGCCCTCCCCCGCAGATATGCCGCCTGCCGCCTTGCTTTACCCACCAGGAGGATGGTGCCCAGCATGAGCTTCACCCACACCAGCCACAGGACCCCAGGGAGCCACGCGGGTGTCCCCAGGCAGACCCACGCTGGAGTCACGGCCACTTCCCAGCTGGACACCTCGTGTTATTCATCTCCTGGAGCATCTTCCCTCTGGCACAGGGTGCCCCATGCCCAGGGCTGGCGCCGCAGCTGGCGTGGTGGGAGCAGCCCGTGCTGGAAACACTTGCTCCATGTCCTGGCCCAGAGACTTGTCACCCTGCTGGCACCACGGGCATCTCCGTCACCGCCTCTCGCAGCGGCACCAGCCCTGGCACCCCCCGAGAGTTCTGGGGGAGCGCAGGTGGGACGAGCGGAGCTGGAAACGAGGCTCGCAGGGCCAGCAGCCCCTCCGCGCCGCGCTGCTTAAGGAGAGATTAAATGGAAATCATTTCTATTTATTGTAATATTTATCAAGGTTTAGTAAATAATTGATGCTGATCCCTCCTTGATTTCCTTGGGGGCCAGCGTGCGGTTCTGGTGAATTAAAGTTGAACAACGCGTGACAAGCCGGGAGGAGGCAGAGTGGGCACACACCGGGCACGTCGGCCCCGGAGCTCGACCCGCGCTGCCCCAGCTTGGGCAGGAGCGAGGAGGACCCGGCCACGGGCTCCAGGGGAACCTCTGCAAATCCATTGCTTCTGCCCTCACCTTGATGTCCAGGGTGCAGAGCAGATCCAGGGGTAACAACCAGCACGGTGGTTATCAGCTTTTCAGATCCGTAGCTTGTGCCACGTGTGCCGTGTCCATCCCAGGCGAGGGGGGATGCCAAGGCACGAGGGAAGCAGCAGAGCCAGCAAGGGCAGCGGGCATGACCCCAGCACGGCGCTTGCGTGAGCAAAGTGGGAAGAGCTGCTCTTGCCCCAGCGCTGGCAAACTGGGCAAACTGGGCCAACCCAGCAGCTGGCAGCAGCCTGGAGCTCTGCTCCACTGTGGTTACTCCGGGTGTGTGAAAAGTGTTTCTTTGGTTTCTTGGTACAAAATAAAGGAGGATGAAATGGTGGCTGGGGCCGTGCATGTGCCAGGCGCAGCGAGCCGGGAGCGTCACCGCGCTGGGTGACACCGGCCCTGGCTGGGCACCGACCGATACAGTCACACCCAGAGCTGGAAGACACGAGAGAAGCTGCTGAGACACCCCCCGTGCTTCCCCCATCAGCTCCAGTCCCGTGTGTCCTCCCAGCTCGACGGCTTCGTCCCTGCAGCTCTTGGCTGGTGTCGCTGCCGCGCCGGGCAGAGCTGGCTGCTGCTCAGCAGAGCCGTGCACGGTGTCTGGGCGTTGGTGTGATGTCCAAGCTCCGTGGCACCACCATGTGCAGCTGGCAGAGCTCCAGGGCTGCCCTTGCCTTACCTGCGTCTGCTCGGGCACCCACGGGCCTCTCTCAGGGGGCTTTAGCTGGTTGGGTTTAGTCGTTTTTCACACGAGTCAACTCCGGAGGGTGTGGGGACTTGGCAGGTTTGGAAGCTGCTGAGCCAAGAGGAAGGTGGAGCAGCTGGGACGGGCGAGCTCAGAGCTCTTCTCTGTGGAAAGAACAGACCCCCTGAGGAATGCCCACGGGCGGCTGCCACCCCCCTGCCACCCAGGGACTTGCCCACGGCCCCCAGCAGGAGAGTGCCCGGGGATGTGTCCCCCTCCTCTTTAGAGCCATCAAAGTCCAGGCTAAACCTAGTGGTGGCATCACCAGTGGCCACCTCTGGGGGCCATCCATCCATGGACACGTGTCCCTCTTTCCTCCCCTCCCAGCACCCCGTCAGACGGCTCACAGGGCTGCCACGCACCTAGCCTGGGACTTGTCCTTCTCCTCTGGCTTGAGGTGGCACTGGCAGGTGGAGGCCTTGCTGTAGCTGACGGAGCGCTTGGTGGACTTCTTCCACTTCTTTGCGCGCCGGACGACCCGCTTGAAGATGAGGTAGAAGATCTCACAGACAGTGAGGACAATACAGATGGAGGAGGCTCCCACCATGAAATAGGTGAAGACCCTTTTCTCGGTCGGCCGAGCGATGTAGCAGTCTACAGTGTTGGGGCAGGGCACGTTGGAGCACTTGACCAGCCGCGGCAAGTCGAAGCTGTCCCACAGCTTGTGGAGGAGGAAAAGGAACAGGATCTCGATGATGAGCTTGAAGAAGAGGCTGAGCAGGTAGGTCCACCACAGCCCGCCGTGCTTCTTGCCCGTGTTGCTGTAGAGCTTGGGACAATTCTCCCCGTTCTTCTCCCGGTTCTTCCTCTCGCGGTCCTCCCGGTAGGCCACGTGCATGATGACCAGGAGGGAAGGGCAAGTGACGAAGATGAGCTGCAGGGCCCAGAGGCGGATGTGGGAGATGGGGAAGAAGTGGTCGTAGCAGACGTTGGTGCAGCCCGGCTGCCGCGTGTTGCAGTCAAAGTCCTTCTGCTCATCTCCCCACACGCGCTCGGCCGCCACCACGTAGACCAGCACTCGGAAGACGAAGACCACGGAGAGCCAGATGCGGCCGAAGGCCGTGGAGTACTTGTTGACCCCGCTGAGCAGCCCCTGCAGCGTTTTCCAATCCATGGCGGCTGGTGGAGACCGGAGTCACCCAACCTGGACAAACAGCAGCAGAAGCGGTGGGTGCAGAGCAATGAGGCAGCTCCGTTCTTGCTACACTTTCATCGACCTCCTGGACCCTCTTCCCCACCACGTTACCCTCATTTAGGGTGGGGGAACCGTCCCACTTGCAGACAGTAAAGCCCAGCCCCAGGCTCTCCTGGTGAGAGGTGACTCAACCTCCCTGCACTTCCTTCTGACGGCGCCTTTGCCGCAAGGGATGAGCCGCCAGCCAAGTCCCTGCCACTGAGTCCCTGCTCTGCTTGCACACATTGTGTAACTTGGCAGCGCAGCGCCCTGGAGCGGGCCAGGATCAACACGGCGCGGGGGGCTGTGCGGGGGGCCCGGCATATCGGCAAAGAAAGGGCTTGTGTGGACAGCACCGCGCACGCTGGCAGGTCTCTTGGGCTGGGGGTGGGAGCACATTTCTCTACCTGACCATGCCTTCCTCCTCGCTGCCCGCAGGCTGCTGATAGCCACCAGGAAGGGCCCCCAGGGTCCTGCCAGCCCCCTCGTGGCTGCCTGGCACTGAGGCACAGGGGCACCGGTTGCTTCATGTGCTCCCAATGCATCAGAGTCACGGTGAGAAGGACTGAGGGGCAGTGGGAGCCCCTCCTGAGCAGTGGGACCTCACGGGAAAGCGCCCAGGGCTGAGCTGGCTCCCCGTGGGTGCAGTGCTGGACCAGCAGAGCTCCCTCTTTCCACTCCAGGGTTCTGTGTGGCTCAGCCACGCTGCCCTGCACACCCCGCACCGGGGTGTTTAGGAGATGGATGGGGACCTTTCCCATCAGGGAAGATCCCAGGGGATCTCAGGCTTGGTCCCAGCCTGCTCCGAGTCTCGGTTTCCACATGGCTCAAACAGGCTGAACCAGCCACCGCGCTTTGCCAATGCCAAGAACCGAAGCGGCCACTGCAGCTGGGACACACCAGGGACCGATCTTCTCTCTCCCAGGTGATGCCCGAGGCAGCCTGAGCACGGGCGAGAGTGGGGCTGCTGAAAGTGAGAGTCCGTGCGTGTCACCAGCACATCGCCCTGGCTCGACACCCGCTCCCGGCAGCACCGCCGGCAGCCCCACGGCCCAGTGCCGGCCAAACCGGCTCCACAGCTCAGCCCGGGGTTGTCCCGGCACACTGAGCCCGACCCAGAGCTTTACTGCTGCCTGGGTTTACAAGTCCCAGGTGATTCTTCCCCAGAGGTGAGGCGGGAGCTGTTGGCTCCGTGCTGTGAAGGGGTCTCCCCCAGCAGAGGAGACTTTTGGGAGCCTCTTTGCCTTTGCGAGGCTTGTGGCTGCTGCAGAGCCTGTGCGGGGCACACAGGAGAGCCCAGGAGCTGAAGGGCAGCTGCAATTTCAGCCCAGACCGAAAGTTTCCTTCAGCCCCAAGCGCTGATTCCTTCCTTCCCAGCTACTCAGCTCCAGCAGCGCCGTGCACTCGCATTCCCGCTGCACCCCTTCCCAACCCAGCGCCCTCCGAGACGTACCTGGGGGAGGCTCAGGCTCCTTCCCTGCTCACCAGGGGCTGGAGGGTGGGGAGAGCCCAGCCTGGGGCATGGCCGGGCTGCAGCAGCACACGGGCGATCAGGGTCCCCTTGCCCGGGGAGGGCTGTGTGGCACGGCGACGTGTCCTGGGGCTGCGGCAAGGAAGAGAGACTGAGACACTGCCCAGGGCTGCCCGGGAGCCCATCGCTGGCCAGGGCCGCCCCGCAGCGAGCCCCAGACCTGCCACTGCATTCCCACGCTGCTGGCCCAGGGATGCACCAAACAGAGCGGCTGAGCCAAGCAGGGCTGAGCTGGGGTCCCACACTGGAATGTGCCAAGTGCCAGGGCAGTGCCGCTGCCCGTGCCCACGCACCTTCGCTCACCACCTCATCCGGAACCAGGAGATTGCTCCTGTCTGGGCCTGTGCTTTAAAATCCAGAGAGGGGAGCCGCTGCTGTGCCCTCCTCAGCCAAAAGCTGGTGCCAACGGCTGGAGCTCGGAGCTGCGACATCCCCCAGGGCCAGCGGCCCCTCGCCAGCCTGACAATTCACCCCTGTCCCCATCCCCGGTGCCCTACTGGTGATGCTATCCAGCACCTACCTGCCCAGCACCCACCTGCCCAGCTCAGCCCAATGCCAGCTCCAGCCATGGACCTGGGTGGGTTGGGGTGCTGGGGGAGCCCCGCAGCCTGGCCGGTGCTGGGTGGCAGCCAGGCAGAGTAGGGGCAAGGGTCCAGGTGTGCTCGGCTCTGTCTGCAGCACCAGTTTGCCTCCCGTGAAGCCCAGCACCCTCACCAGCCCTGCGAGTGCCATCCCGCTGCGTCACCACCGGGTCCTGCCCCGCATAGGTGCAGGGCGTTGGGCTCGAGGGCGCCCGGCTCCTGCCTGGGGTGCAAACGCAGCGGAGCGGGGCTCTGCACTACCTCAGGGGGGGCTCAGCCTCTTTCGGTCCCCAGGGAGGGCTCTGAGACAGAGCAGCAGGGCCTGGGGTGGCCATTCCTGCTCCTCAGGGTGCCACAGTGTGCCCCCACCTGCATCACCCCCCTGGGTGCTCGGTCCCATGAGCCAGGGACCCCAGCACTGCCTGTGGGGTCCCAGCGTGGCACTGTGTGACGTCGGGGTCCTCACCACTGCAGCACAGCAGCCCCAGCCAGAACCCAGCTCCCACCCCGTTAGCACGGCGGGGTCTGCTCCCCTCCAGCTGCAGGTGCCCAGCACCCCCTGATCACCCCACGCCTCTGCCCCAGCCCACTGGAGGTACCTGCCCAGCAGGGAACTGGTCAAGCGGCTGGATCCAGGCAGCTCTCGGAGCAGGGCAGCTCTGTCCAGGCTGTGAATCTCCTGCGTGCCGTGCCCAGGTCCCGTCCGCAGCGCTGAGGGTGCGCGGGGAGGGGAAGAGGGTGGTTTGTTCTGTTCCCAGTCACTGGGTGAGTCTGGCAAACAGCTCCTGGAGAGGTGCTGGTCTGCGCACACGCACACACACGCTCGAGTTGAACAATAAAGGCGGGTCAAATCCTGCAGTGAGATCAACAGAGCTGGATTCCTCCGCAAGCGATGCCAGCAGCTCCTGCCAGGTGATGCTCTGTCCCCTGCGCCGGTGGCTCCGGGCGCTGCAAACCTGGCAGCAAACCCCGGGCGAGAGCAGGGCGGCCAAGGTCCAGCACCAGGCTCACACCGTCCCCCCCAGATACGGGTCAGCCAGCAACCATCGCTAAGAATCCCAAATTGCGCAATCCTAACCCACTTTGGAAATTATTTTTTCCTTAGTAATAGTTTTGCAACAGCTCATCGGTATCTCCAAACTACAGCCACTTGCAGCCACCGCCCTGCCAGCACCGGGGCGTTACCGAGGAGCCCTTTCCCAATGAGTGGCAGAACACGGCAGCAGGGTCCCCACGCAGCCAACTCCAGTCACATCCCCACGGCACCCGGGATGTGTCCTAAGGGGACCATCCCTCCCCCCAGAGCGCTGCTGGCTCCCAGGAGCCTGAGCCAGGGGCCAGGTGCCCGGCTCAGCCTCCCCCCATGGAGCAGCCTCATTTCATTCCTCTGCAGCCATGGCCCAGCAGGGATGTGTCTCTGCTTGCCCGTGCTTTACCCGGCCTCTCGGCTGCCCCAAAGCTTTGCCGGCATCGCTCTGGCACACCCCAGGGCTGAGCACACTGCTGGTTTCCCAGGCTCTCCCTGACCCACAGAGCCCCACGCGGCCCCTCGACGGCGTCACCCCTCCATGGGGACACTTGATACCCTGAGAGCTTTGATCCCCGCACTCATGGCGGGCAAGGAGCCACTTACCCAGCAGCTTTTTGGCTCCAGGAGGTCAAATAAAACGTGTGGGTGTTTGCTGGGCTGGGGACACAGCGAGGAGAAGCCGGAGGAATGGGAGCCCAAAGCAAACACTTGTGGGAGCCTGGAGGTGCCGAGTCGGGTGAACCTGGAGGAGGGACAGATCCAGGCACTCTCACCACACCGAGAGTAAAGTGGGGGCTTGGGAGGGGCTGGGAGGTTGCCCTGAGCCAGGAGCTGCCTTTGCAGGGTCCTGTGGCAGGGTCAGGAATCTGAGCTATGCTGTAGAGAGGCCAGAGGGGCAGGAGCCCAGGCAGGAATCTGGGGGTGGTGGCCTTTGAGGTGAAAAGCCCAGGAGATAGCGAAGAAAACAAGAAGCACCAGAATGTCTGATTTCTTGCAAAGGCAGCGCCCTGCCCCATGGTAAAACCCTGTGAGGGCCAGGGCAGGAGTAGGGGGGGCCATATCCCCCCGGCAGCCTCTCACCTGCAATTTTGGCATCTCAGGAGAGTTCACATGGCCACGGTGAGAAAGTTAAAGTGCCTTTTGGTACGGGCAGAAGATTTCCCCTAAGGCAGCTGGGTGGGGAATGGAAGCACCTTGTATTTTGCAGTGTTTGGCAGCGCTGAGCCAGCTGTTTGGGCAAGGGACAAGTCCCTGCGCTCCCTCTGCCATCCCTCTGCTGTCTGATCCGGCGTGGGCACAGGGACACGGTGCCAACACCATTCGGCAGCTCTCAGCACTGGGGAGCTCTTGGAGGAGCTTCGGGTCCATGTCTGGGGTATGTCACCCTGCTGTCACCCTGCTCCAACTCGGCATGGCGACGGCTGAAAGGCTTCAGCGCCAGATATAGGCGCTAAAAACACCCAGAGATTTCCAGTGCCCCGACCTTGGGTCCTCCATAAAGGGAAAACCCAAGTGGCGGAGCAGGCGGCTGCCAAACCAGCAGGAAAACCTCAAAGGCTCTTTAAAATGGTCTCAAATGAGACATTGCAAGAGGCAGCGCTCGGCCGCCCGCTGGGACCCAGCCCAACCTTTTATCTCCACAACCCGCTCCAGGGCCCTGTCCCTGGGGAGGAGACCTTCTCCCAAAGCGGAGTCACAGGAGCCTGGGAGCCAGCGGCCGGGGCAGCCGCTCACTCCGGCACGCTGGACCCGATTCAGAGAGTTTCTCTTCAATTCCCAGCAAACGGGCGGCTTTTAGGCAGGGAAGAAACAAGGCGCTGCTGGGAAAGACAGGGCTGCCCCTGCCCTGTGGCCCTGCACGAGAGCCCCTCACACCCCTGGCTGGGCTGGAGTTAGCAGTGGGGTTGTTTCAAATCCCTTCTCCCCCAAATTCTGGGGGCCTTCTGGGCACCCCACAAGTAAATACAATCCCCTGTATTTGCAAAGTCTGGGAAATACTGAGCTGTTATTCTGACATCCCCCATCGGTTTGCTTTCTCACCCAACACCGGTTGTGCCTCCTCACCCAGCGCCCCGCATCCCAAGAGGTGGCACAGCCTCCGGCCCCTCCGATCCCGCAGCACCCACCAGAGCAGCCTCGGCTCCCCTGGGTGCAGAGCACACGAAACCATCGCAAAGCAGCAGCCCCGTGTCCCCACTTGCCCAACCAGCCTCTGCTGATCCCAATCCCAGATGGTGCAAGACACCCGGAGCTCTGCGGAGCGGCTGCAACGCTTGTTCCGAGCGAGATAAAACAGCACAACAACAACCAGCAACTGGCTCATCGGGTCTCTCGCAACGGGCAGCAGCTCAGGCCGAGGCTTTGATGTGCGGAAGCGGGGCAGGAGGGCAGGGTGGGTGCTCGGGGCCTCATCTCGATTAGCACTTGCAGCTGGGGAACCACCTCGGGATTTTGCTAATCGAGGGCAGCCTTGATCGAGAGCAGCCAACCTTCCTTGAGAACAAACAGCCCAGCCCTGGCTCTTCAAATGGGAGCCGATGGCGTGGTGCACAAAGGACAGCTTGTGTGCTCTGACATTAAAGGCTTCAGGGAAGAAAATCTTCAGGTGGCTAATCCAGCAAGCACAGCAACGGGAGAAGGCAGAAGGAAAGGCAGAGACCAAAACAACTTCACTTAACGGGGACAGAAGAAACCCACCTGCACCTCACCACCTGCCTCTCTCACCCCAGAGGGCTCCAAACTCACCAGTGTCAGCACAAGGAGCCCCCACATCCCCAGAGGATCCCTGGCTGGCTGCAGGGATCCCCCCCAAGGGTTCCTCCACCATTTTCACCTTCATGAGGCAGCCGGGCAGGTCCCTGACCCCATGTCCAGCAGCTCTGCAGCCCTGCCCGCCCCCTGCCTCCCCCTCCAGTGCATCCAGGCTGCTCCTTTTCCCCAGGTGCGCTGGGGGAAGCAGCTCAGCTTTGCCCAGTGAGGGTCTCAGGAGAGCTGCAAAGGGGCAGGAGCTGCAGTGATCTGCCATCGGGAATGGCCGCGGTCAGAGAGGACACGGCGACGGCATCGCCCGCCCAGCGCCGCTTGCTTTGCACAGAGGCAGCGAGTGCCGGGGCTCACGGAAAAAACAATAATCACACCCTCTAAATAAAGCGAAACCAGCAACAGCTCGAGCTGCATGTTCAATGTTAATGTTACTTACGAGGGCATTTGCCATGAAATTATTGTTAATTATTCATCCCGGCTAATGCTCAGTTACCATTGATGGCCTCAGAAACTGCAGAGCTGCCTGAGCCGTGGCAGAACGCGACATATCACAGCAATAAACGAGACCATATTCTGCCACTTAATGCTATTGTTTAATCAATGGTTGGGGTGTTTTTCCTCACCTTTATTGGGGTGTTTTTCTCTGGCCAGGCAGGAAGACCTGGTAGCCCACAGCAGGCTCTGCCTGCCCGGCCAGATCCTCACCCCCTCACCGCCGGGGCTGCCACACCAGGCATGTGCTCTTGGCCCCACTTGGCTAATGAGTGTAATTAATGATGATCACAACAGCCTGAACTGGCCCTGACACCAGAGGTGTGGCTTATGAAGGGTGAGGGACAGGAAGAAGGGGTTCCCCAGGGGGCTCAAGGGTGCCCATCCTGGCTGCTGCCTCTCCCCCACCAGCTCCACCAACTCTGAGCTGGTTCGAAAACTCACGATGTGTTTAAATCCCTCCAGCCTGTCCCTGGCAGCCCCCAGCTGCAAAGGGCTCTGCCACCCGTGCATCCCGCCCCGGGGTGTGCCTGCCCATGCCCAGCAGCTCGTCTTAAATCAGGTATTTATTTTTTCTTTCACAGCCTGGCATCACAGGGTGATAATGAAAGTGTCCTCCTTGCTTGCCCACATCCGTTCCCTGGTGAATGCAGGAAGAGTTTTGCTGTTGACTTGCTGGGTGCAAGGAAGAGCCCTTCCCTGAGCAGCACAGACCTTGTAACATCCCCCTGCATCCCCAAAATCACCCGCCCGGCTGCAGCACTCCCACCTCTCATCAAAGCCATCGCTCGTGCCCAGCTCCAGGGGCCGCTCCCATTTTCAGCAGCTTTTCTCCAGCAGATCTGAGTCTCCAGCCACTGGTTTGTCACCACGGCTGGTCCAAACCCAGCGCGGAGCTGCCTGTGGGAGCGATGGTTTTCCAGGGGCGATGCAGCCCTTGCTCCCCTCTTGGCAGCGCTGAGCCCAAGGATCAGGAGAACAACAGCTTTGGCCACCGCTTCTGAGGGACACAAGTTTTTATTCATTGCCAGGATACCCTCAGGACCAGCTAAGCCAGCCCAGATGGGACAGGTTTGATCTTCGGGCATCACTGCGAGTTCACAGGCTCCACGGAGCCGCTTGTTCCCCTCGGCTCTGGGGGACCACACGTGTCCTACAGCACCTGAGTTCACCCCAAATTCAGCGGAATGATGCAATGTCCCTTCCTCAGAATGTGAGAGGCAGAGAGCCCCCGGGCACAGCCCGACTCGGAGGTGCTGCCACCCCAGCGCTCCTGCGCCGGCGGGATGGAGGAGGAGGAGGAGGAGGGTGCAGGGCAGGCGAGCGGCCCCTGCGCTCCCCTGCGCAGCTCTAGGAAAGAGCCTCCTCCTCGGGCAGGGCGCTGGGGATAGAGGCTGTGGGGGGGATGGAGGCCATGGGGGGTTTGTAATCCACTCCATGGAAAACCTGTCCCCCTGCGCCCGTGGGCTCGGCACGGTCCTGGCTGTGGCGCCGGCTGCTCCCGCCGCCGGCCGCGAGGAACTCGCAGCACCGCTTGCCGATCAGGTAGGCGGCCTCGACGAGGTTCAGCGCGATGCAGATGCAGGTGGTGACCACCATGAAGAGGGTGAAGATGGTCTTCTCGGTGGGCCGGGAGATGAAGCAGTCGACCACGTTGGGGCAGGGCGGCAGCTCGCACTTCACCAGCCGGGGCAGGGTGTAGTTCCTGTAGAAGCGGTAGAAGATGTAGAGGAAAACCACGTCCACGCCGGCCTTGAAAACGAGGCTGAGCAGGTAGGTCCACCACAGCCCCCCTCGCTTCTTGCCGGGGTTGGGGTAGATGCAGTGACAATCGTCCCCGCCGGCGGCGCGGCGTCTCTGCTCCTTGGCCTCCCGGTAGGCCACGTGCATGATGACCAGGAGGGAGGGACAGGTCACCAGGATGAGCTGCAGGGCCCAGAGGCGGATGTGGGAGATGGGGAAGAAGTGGTCGTAGCAGACGTTGGTGCAGCCCGGCTGCCGCGTGTTGCAGTCAAAGTCTTTGTGGTCATCGCTCCACACGCGCTCGGCCGCCACCACGTAGACCAGCAAGCGGAAGATGAAGACGAGGGAGAGCCAGATGCGGCCGAAGGCTGTGGAGTATTTGTTGACCCCACTGAGGAGCCCTTCGAACACCCCCCAGTTCATGGTCCCTGATCTTGTTAGCTAGCCTGGGAGGAGAGAGAAGATACAGCGGCACCAGAGCATCAGTGAGAGGACCCCATCAGAGCACCCAAAGCACCAACCCACGTTCCTGCCCAGGTGGCCTTGGGGACCATCTCTGGCCTTTCCTTGGCTGCGGGGACACCAACACAGGCTCACGGGGCTCTGGCAAAGCCTGGCGGTTCTGCCGCGGCAAAAGCATCTTCAGCCCCAACCAGCTCCGGTCTGCGGCTCAGCCCCGCTGCCGCCCGGGGGCCCCGTCTCTCGCCTCCTTGCCCAGGTGTTTGTTATGAATTTTCCTTACGTTGCCAGGCCTGGCCCAGGCAGACGGCAAATGGGCGCAGCCGGGGCGTGACTCACCCGGCTCCACCACCGTGTCCGCTCCCAACGCTGGAATCTGCCGGCGCCTCCACTCTCCCACCCGCGCAGCGTGGGAGGAGCCCAGCGCCAACCCGCGCTGTGCCCACACATCGTGCCCACACGCCAGGCACAGCACAGCCCGGAGCAGAGGCAGAGGGTTTGCTGGGGGGGCTGCACAGCCTCGGGCAATGCCAAGGTGCTGACCTGGGGCTGAGCACCCGCAATAACAGATTTTCATCAGCTCAGACTAATCTCAGCCCGTCCGAGCCCCAGGACCCTGAGCAGCTGCTTCAGCCCTGGGTTGTACCGCGCTGGATAAACGCGACCACGCGACGCGGGGCTGCAGCCGAGTGGGGCTCCCTGGGCTGCGTTTGGCACCGACTCTCCTTAAAGGTTTTACCTATTGGTAAAACAATAAGATTCCCCCGCGCCGACAGAGCCCTTGGGGGTGAATCATCCTGCTGCTCCGCACAGCCCAGCCCGTGCAACGTGCCTGCTCGCGGGGCTGCCAACCCCAGATCTCGCCTTCCCCGTGCACGCTGCCGGCAGCGGCCCAGAATGTGCCCATCACCCTGGCGTCGGGTCGGGACACATCTTCTCCAGCCCCAGCCCCAGCCCCACCTGAGCAGGGCTGGGGGCTGCAGCAGGGGGCGATTCTCACGCCGCTTACCTGCGGGACGTCCCACTGCCGAGGCCGGCGCTGGTGCCGGTTGGTGCTTGCCCGTGGCAGGAGCACATCGCCCGGTGCGCGAAGTGCCGACAACACGTGAGTCATCTCTGGGCTCTTGGGAGCGAGGAGGAGATTCCCAGGAGGATGGGACAAGGTTCGGGGCAGATCCCTACGTGTCCTGTCAGCTGCCAGATTTCCTGGGGCGAAGAGCTGCCCTGCAGCGCGCTGGGGCCCGATCCTGCCGCGGCACAGGGAAGGGCTGCAGCTGCTCTCTTGCTGCCGGGCAGGGCGGGTGCTCAGGGCAGGATGCCTAACCCAGCACGGCCTGGGATCCCTTCACTCCCTCCCTGTGTCCATCGCCCCTTGCTTGGACTTGCAGGGGTGACATGACCCAAACCCCTGGACCCCCCTGCCTAAGGCAGCGGGAGCTGCTCAGCCCAGCACCTTCCTTTATAATCCCTTTTCCCTCAAACTTTGCAGTACAGCAGTAACTTTAAAAAGAGCTTCTATCCCTCCCCACCCACTGACGAGTGGGCGGCTGTTGATTATTTCACTGATAATGAACGAGCCCCATTTCCCATGCTCCCCACACCTGTAAGCTGGAGCACGACTCTTCCTCAGCACCCTCCCTGCCACCAGAGGCCAGGAGCTCTCCCAGCCCCCATCTCAGGGAACCCCCCTTT